>JAIUZE010019864.1:0-20929 GCA_022085475.1 Heliosperma pusillum
TTTCCCGAATGCTTTAACATAATTGAAAAAACCCGTCACAAAACAACAATTAAACAACAAACATGACACAACCCAAAGACCAAAACCCGGACCCCCCTTGACCAACCCAGACCGGTCTGAACCGGCCTGGACCGGCCTGGTTTGGACCGGTTTTCCAGCCACCAATTCGGCCACCACCAAACAAAAACCCCAAATTTCCAAATTAATTCTAACATGTTTTTAATTAATCAACACCCATTTTAACAACCAATTTAACCATCCATCATACAACAATCATCATCATGAAGAAATAATAAAAATATAACAAGAACAACCAACATGTTATAAAATCATAAAACACCATAATAACTACTACTTAACATGTTACTAAACTAAAAATTCCTAAAAACTCATAATAATATGAACAAAACTTAAAGATGAACCCAACAACTAAGAATAAACCTACCAAAGCTATGTAAACATTATCCGTCGAGAACTGGAATGTACCTTAGCTAGCTAAAATCAAGTGCAACCAAAATAATAAGACTAAGAAAAATAGAAACCCGTCTTCTAATCTTCTCCTAAAATATACGAGTCACCAAATAGTCTTCAACGGGTCTTCCCCTATAAGAAATGACCAGAAAAACATTATTAGAATCAAAAACTTTGATTTTCCCATAATTAAAGTGTTGAAAAAACGATTGTGAAGGAAATGAAAATAAACCGTACTAGAAGATGGGGAGCGAAGGGAGATCTAGAAATATAAGTTAGGACGGATTTAATAAAGGAAATGAAGGTTTTATGAAGGTTTTGCTCAAGAACGATGAAGAACGGATGAAGAACGCGAAGAACGCTCAAGAACGATTAAAGAAAGTGATATTTTGATCTTAATTTGATTTGTTGAAAAATGAAAAGTGGTTTGTGAGTAAAGTGGAGTGTGTGAGCCGTGAGTTTATAGAGCAAAATAGTGAGTTGGGTTTGAAATTGTTGTTATGGAATTGACCCGGTAGAATAATTATATTACCGTAATTAATTAGATATTAAGTTAATTGAATTTAATATCAAGATATTATGTTATTGTAATGAAAAGAAAGAAAATATCAAGGTCAAAGAGAGAGGAAAAACCGTGTGATATGGTGACTGTCGGGTCAGTTTTGTAAACGATTTGCGTAATTTTCGTTAACTGATCGATAAAGTTAATAAATATCTAGATATTTTGAGTAGTTTATTCAAAACAATTAAAATATCTTATGGTGAGTGGAAAGCGATGACACGCGCGTGTGACTCATGCCAAAGTCGAGTTTCGATTTTGTTTCGCGCTTTACGATGAGTCGGGAATAGTTAAATGACGTTCGGTTAAAACCGTAAACGTTATTCTTTAAATTCCGAATAAATTCAAAATAATTATATTAAATTATGATAAATCTTAATAAATCTAAATAAAAATAAATCAAAAATATTATTTTTTTAAATAAAATTTCGGTCTTCATACTTATGAGACGAGTCGGGAAAAGTCAACGGAAGTCAAAGTTGACTGAAAAGTCGAGAAAAGTCGAAGATGACTTAAAAGTCAAGAAAAGTTTAGGACGACTTAAAAGTCAAGAAAAAGTCAATGACGACTTTAAAAAGTCAAGGAAAAGTCAAAGACGACTTAAAAGTCAAGAAAAGTCAAGATGACTAAAAACGGTCTTTTCATGGAATCCCTCAAAAATTCCAAATACGAACGCGGAATTTCAAAATAAGACTCGGAACAAAAATTCCTATTTTAAAAACTTAAGTTCTACTGAAAAGTGTTAGTAAATATTTTTACTAGAAAAATCGGGTATATTTCGGGTTGTTACACTTTTAATCTTGGCCCTTCATCTTGTTTTAATCTTGTCCATCCATCATCTTCATCCAAAGGCCAAGATGAGGACTCATGGACTCAATTTTGAACGTGGACTCATTAGAACTTGCCTCTCTCTCTCTCTCTATATATATATATATATATAAACATATATTCACATAACAGTAATATCGGTATACCATTACTGAAGGGAGAGACATTACTTTTTACATGGAGCCAACGCCCCTGGAGCCAACGCTCCTTTAGTTTTCATGGAGCCAACGCCCTTTTAATTTACATGGAGCCAACGCTCCTTTAATTTCATATGGAGCCAACGCTCCTACTGTGTACACAATTTTGGTTTTCATAATAATGTCATCTCAAACCAATAATCGTATCCCAAATGCTACAATTGGCCAATTATGCATTATAACAAGAGTAAGAGCATGACAAATATTATAACATATATGAAAACTAGTACAACATGTGAGCAATATAGTAACCATAATACGAATTTGGCAATGAAACATTGAAACAAATACTTATAATATAATATTGTCGTCTTATTTCAATAGTAGAGTAGCCGTCTAATCTACTGTACTTTATCTTATTTGTTCGCTATATCACTTATTATTTTCTTCTATCAGGTATAGGGAAAATTTTATTTATACGACCATTTATAGAAGTTTAATTTGTTTATAACCGCTATACACTGGCCACCTTGCAATTTATTTCTACATACGGGGTTATGCCCCTTATTTAGCTTTTATGAGTTAGTATTCTAGTTTAGTTTTAGCGATAAGACGGGAGTCATCATTACTCTTTATTTCTGTTTTATCTGTTTTCTCTTAACATAATAATAGTCCCTAAGTATATATATATATATATATATATATATATATTGATAAAAATAATCGTGAATAATGTAAAGATGATAATATGAATCATCTGGCTATATTCTTGAATTTCACAACTATCAATTTATGATTCTTACACGAAGATTTCATGCCATTAATTCTCTCCCTGACAAGCATATATTATACACTCATCATAAAGCAAGTTGTAATGTAAATACTCAGAAAAGTATAGATTTCAGTAGGTTTTAATGCTTGTAAGACACACACACAAATGAAGACACAAAGGACTTGAATTGGACTTGTTGTTGTGTTGAAAGTTTCTGAATTTGTAAGAAAATGAAGTAAGAACAAGATAGTACTCTTCCAAAGCACAAAGCCAATGGATAGAGGTTGTGATGAATGACTCCAGCAACTCAGCAAAGACTCAAACAACACTCTTCTAGCACAAAGCAAAGAAGGGACTCAAGCACACAGCCATGAATTTAGAAATTGGAAACAAAGGTTTCAATTTTTCATTCATTCATCAAATCTGATTTCATTAGGTTACAAAGCAAGGCTTATATAGGCCAAGAGAGACACATCTAAGGGTCTCAAATGCATCATCTAATGTACAATAATTCGTGGCCTTGTCCTTACACAAATCAGAATACTAACTAGGATACAAAATCATAAAGTAATAAAGCATAAAGCATAAGACAGAAAACAAGCTGCTCCTCTTTGTCTTGTTGTGCAAGGTCAATTAAGATGTGTAAGACCTTGGAGCTTGGGCTTGGCAGCTACCATCTTCAAGTACAAAGGGTTAGGATGTCTTTCAAGTCGTGCCCTTTTCTTGCCTAGCCAAATATAGCACCCAAAACAGCCTTGGTACAAGACAATGCTGAAATGTCCCTATCTGGACCCATTTGTTTGTTCTTAGGTAAACCTGCTCTTTTATTGTGAATTAGCAAAAACTTTCCTGGACTTTTATCTTCCTAAGACCCTAAAATAAGAGTATTATGCCTTGGAATAACTTAATTCATATTAGGGGTTGCCTTGGACGAAGCTCTTTGATGTTGGACCTGAACCGGGTGAGATAGGACATGGACCCTTCTGATTGCATTTTGTAACACTCATAACTCTCTGCTCAGGATGAATGTAAAGACCCATGATAGCTCATGTGAAAGCTATGGATGTTAGCTTTCGCCTCCAAAAAGAATCACCCCTAAACATTCAGTAGATTTTGAGTTATGCAACTTTGAGTGCAGACTGGTCTTAATCACATACCCAGCAGACTTGCCACTAACTATACCCGTTTTGCTCAGGCCATAACTTTCTCTTTAGGATGATGTAGGAGTACCCTAAGTTGCCATTTGAAAGCTAAATAAGTTATCTTTCCCCTCCATTTGGAATCACACAAATATCATGCTCCAATCTTCAGTTATGATCCATTTGGCAAGAGGGGGTCAGACTGATCTCTACATTGCACTCTTCTGTAGGGGATATCTTGTAGCAGCCGTAACTCAAACCACGTACCTGCTATTGGGCTGATTTCAAATTCATTGTATATCCAAGACCATAAGCTTTCCAATGACTCAAGAATCAAAGGATTTGCACGAGTAGAACTTGAAATATGAAGCTTGAAAGTCAGGCCCGTACAATTGAAAGCTCAAGATGCTAATGTTGATCCCCTAAATTGCCTTCATTTGGGATGTGTACTTGGACATTCCCATGGACGGTTGTATTAGCACAAAAACGAGTGACAATGCAACAAGTTTTGTTGCACAAGTTCTGTACACACTAATTATCAATACCTTCCTACTATATATATACTCTTTTAAGTTTAATTAGATTCTTGAATAATTACGTACTTGTATAGTATCCAATGCTAAGTCCATATACGTACATACTAATATACTATGTAATCCTTATGATTGAGTGACGACCTTAACTGAATAAAAGATAAAAATTTACGATAAGGGCTTTACTCTTTATTTTTATTATTTATACAAGAAAAAAAATGAATTTATAAGTTTTATGGCGGAAGTCCTGACTTCAAAGGAGCATTATAACGGTTCTTATACAAAACTTAAGGACAAAATAATATAAACAGTTACTTATACAATCCTCTTATTTCATTTATGTATAAGGCGGTAAATAAATAATTATAACGATAAAGGGTCCCGAAATCATACCTTGATAAGGTATACGAGATATAAAAATAACCCCAAATTTGTTTACCCGCTTTTCACGCTCTAACGGTCATTTTCATTTCAATCTCTCCCACACTTTCTTTGGTGTGTTCTTTGTTTTTTTGGAATAACAAATGTGTTCTCGTAAACTCATGTAGCACCTCCTACGTGAACTTGGTTGATAGGATAGTTTTTGCCTCTTTGATTCTTGGGCGAGTCATAAAGCTAGCATACGTGTTTTGTGTAGATTTTCTTTGTTTTTTTTTTAATATGATAGTTATCTAAATAATTAACATCTACGGGTTATTTTTAACACGATTCCCGGCACGTATATTTCTACTGGTTTTATAAAGTTGAGCCATTTATTCTCGATAAATATATGAGTCCCGTATCTAAAGTTTTATAGTCGTATTATTATATATATTTTAAAATTTATTTTATTCGGGGCATTACACTCTACCCTCCTTATAATAAGTTTCGTCCCGAAACTTGAAAATAAAAATTGGAAAGTTAAAACTATGGTTTCTCCAAACTCAAGAAAGTTACGAGGATTTAATTTAGCAAAAGTCATTCAATCACATTAATGAAATGTGTATAAAATTTTTGTCTTATATAATGGAACACATGAATTACCGCCGCGCGTACAAATATTCATGAATTCCAATCAAAGAGGGACTCAAATATGCGTCAGTATGCGCTGAACCGGTTATTAGATGACTCCAATAACAAGTCCTAGCATCAAACCAATTTCCAAAGCCAAAATAAAAATGAAAAGTTCATTTTCAAATTCTTAGTAAATGTAATTTTTTTTCTTCATATACAACATAAAATTTGAAAATTCCCAAACGCCTAACTTGGACTAATTAGAACCTTCGTAATACGAGAAACAATTTGAGTAACAAAATTTCAAAATTGTTGAGATAGTATAAACTAAATATGGAAAGGACAAGAAAGGAGAATGATGAGAGAGAAAGTTAGAGAGAAGTACTCCTAATTTTCTAGGGTTCTTGGGTTTTGTGCAATGGCTAAAACCAATGTTACTAATCATTCTCTTAATGTTTCTAAATCAAATAGTAAAAATAATATATCATCTTCTAATATACAAACAATCAACAATTCTAATACGTCAAATAATATAAATTCAAATAGTAAAAATGGATCTACTGGGAAATCGTCTCAGGTGAAAGTGTCTACTTCGCGACAAAATGAAATTCAGTGTGCTCAGGAGGGGGTATAACAGAAATTACAGGGAGAGAAGGAGGTCGTTTCTCAGGTGGAAGCTGAGACGGAGGATCAATGGAAGGAAGTAGTATCAAAACGGAGGAAACAGATGATGACTCGTTCTAGGGAGGAACAAATGGAATCACGGGAGGAAAATACATCAGATGTGTGTGTGGTAAAAGGTACTAATCTAAAAATTACACTTGATGATGTACAAGATGAGATTAAGTATTGGTCTTCTGCTGTTTATGGATATGTTATGGGGGCTAATCCTCCGCGAATGGTTTTAGAGGGTTTCATTAGAAGAGTTCTAGTGGATTATAATATATCTAAAGTCTCTTTTCTACCTAATGGATTATTCGTGATTCGTTTTGCTGAAGTAGAGCACCAACAACTTGTTCTGAAAAAAGGGATTCTGCTCTTAGATGGTAAACCTGTTATTTTACGACCTTGGGACCCTCAGGTTAAAATGGCTAAGGTATCGGTTAAGAAGGTCCCTATTTGGATCAAACTGGTGGGGCTGGATTTGAAGTTCTGGGGGGAAAAGTGTTTGATGAAACTGGCATCATTAATTGGCAAGTTTGAAAGAATTGATGATGTTACTATAATGCGTACATTACTAGGCTTTGCTAAGGTGCTTGTAGAGGTTGAGGTGGATCAGAGTTTCCCTACACAGATTGTGTTTGAGGAAGAGTTGGGTCAGGAGGTTTCTGTTGCTGTGGAATATGATTGGATACCAATAACTTGCTCGAGTTGTACTGGTATGGGACACACTATGGAGATGTGCAGGAAGTTTAGAGGCCCTATAAAACCTGTGACAGGACCTAGTAGGAAGGTGTGGAAAAAGAAGGAGGAGGTTAGGCAGGTTAATGATCAACAGGAATTCCCTAGCTTACAGCACAGCTTAGGGATAACCAGTGGTCAAAAGGAAGGAAGGCTGGAGAAGGAAGATGGTGGTGTAGTCATTACACCAGATAATACCCCTGCACCTATGACTTATAGTGCTGTGCTTACCCCTGCTAGGGTCATCACTAGGCTCACTAGACACGAGACTAGAGTTTCTGACAGACAGCAGAGTGGTTTTGCTTTGCAATTTAATAGTGCTTTGGGGAAGGAGTCAGCATTGGTAGATAGAGGGGGTGGGGATGATAATCCTCCATCTCATCATGACTAGAATTGGAGTATGGAACATTAGGGGCCTGAATAATGAGATTAAACAGAAATATATTAAGTGGTATCTTCATCAGATGGGTGTTGAGATATTTGGGCTCCTTGAGACAAGAGTGAAATCCTTGTCTCTAAATAAAGTAGCAGGTAATGTCTGTTGTGGTTGGTCCTATGTTACTAATCATGCTCAACATGATGGTGGGAGAATTTGGGTGTTATGGAAGAACCAGGGAATTAAGGTAGATGTAATGGTAGTGACTTCTCAGTTGATCCATATTAAGGTGCAGCCAGGGCATAATAATAGAAGTTATTATATTACTTTTGTTTATGGGATGAATAAAATTGAGGAGAGAATACCCCTATGGAATGATCTAATGAGTCTTAATACTGTGGAGCCTTGGATCATCTTAGGGGATTTCAATAATGTTCTACATGCTAGTGAGAAGATTGGTTTGCCTGTTAAGGATTCAGAAACTGTGCCTTTTCAAAATGTTATAAACAATTGTGACCTGAGTGACATAAAGACCTTGGGGGCTTTTTTCACCTGGAACAATAAGCAACCAAGTGGCACTAGGGTGTTTAGTAGGATTGATAGAGTATTGATTAATGATGGATGGATCAATTTAAGGCCTAATGCTTATACTTACTATGGGCCTGAGGGAGACTTTGATCATTGTCCTTGTTTGATTGAGGAGGGTGGTATGATGACTGGTGGTAAGAAACCTTTTAAGTTCTTTAACATGTGGAGTAAGGTGAAGGAGTACAAGGAGATTGTGAGAGCTGGTTGGAATAAGCAGAGTATAGGTTCCCCTATGTTTAGAGTGGTGTACAAACTTAAACATCTTAAACCTCTTTTGAAAAAGCTCAATAAGGAACTTTTCTCAGATGTTGAGAGGAATGCTGAAGTGGCTTATATCATGATGATGGATTGCCAGAGAGAACTTCAACAAGATCCTACTAATTGTACCCTCATGGATAAAGAGTACCAAGTTAGAACTAGTTATAAGATGCTTGCTGAGGCCAAGGTGGGTTTTCTAAGACTAAAAGCTAAGTGTCAATGGGCAAAAGATGGTGATACTAACTCTGCAATGTTTCACAAGATTATTAAGCATAGGCAGATTCAGAATAAAGTTTTTAGAATTGAAGGACTGCAAGGAGATATTTTTGATCAGCCTGAAGATATTCAAAAAGCTTTTGAGGATTACTACCAATCTCTTTTGGGATCCTGTGCTCTAACCTCTGAGTTTTATCTTAATATCATGAGGACAGGACCTAGAGTAGAGCAGGAGGATTGGGAGGATTTATGTAGTATCCCTACTGCTGCTGAGATTAAGAGAATTGTAGATTCTATTCCTGATGATAAGAGTCCTGGTCCGGATGGCTATACTAGTTGTTTCTTCAAGACTAGTTGGGGGATCATTTGTGATGATGTTTGTGAGGCAGTCCAGGATTTCTTCAGATCAGGTAAACTGCTTAAGCAGATTAATACTACTAATATTGTACTCATCCCTAAGAAGGAGAACCCTAGTAGTGTTAGGGACTTTAGACCCATAGCCTGCTGCAATACTATATATAAAATTATCTCTAAATTGCTGTGTGAGAGACTTTCCAAGGTGTTACCTAAAATTGTTAATCCTTCTCAGTCTGCATTTATAAAAGGCAGGAGCATCATGGGGAACATTCTTATCAGCCAGGATTTGGTTAGACTTTATAATAGGGCTAATCCTTCTCCTAGATGCTTGATAAAGGTGGATCTGAGAAAGGCCTATGATTCTATTGAATGGGTCTTTGTTCAGAATATCCTTAAGAGCCTGAACTTCCCTGATAGTTTCTTGAAGATTATCATGCAGTGTATTACCACTACTGCTTACTCCATTGTTCTGAATGGTAGTTCCTTTGGTTTTTTCCCTGGAAAGAGAGGTTTGAGACAGGGAGACCCCCTTTCTCCACTTATCTTTACTCTTTGTATGGAATACTTGAGTAGAATCTTAAGTATGATTGGTGAACTTCCTGGTTTTAAATTTCATCATTTATGTAAAGGGTTGAATCTTAATCATCTCATGTTTGCTGATGATCTCCTCATTTTTTGTAAGGGTGATATAAAGTCTATATTCATGATTGTAGAGGGATTTAATGTGTTCTCTAAGGCTTCAGGGTTGCAGATTAATACTGAGAAATCTGACCTGATTATCAAGGGGGTTGACAGGGAGACTGAGGAATTCATCCTAAATCATACTGGTTTTGCTAGAGGGACTTTACCTTTCAAGTATCTTGGAGTCAACATATCTCATAAGAGGCTGACTAGGGTGGATTGTAAGTTGTTGGTTGATAGGATGACTGCTAGAATAAAAGGGTGGAACAGGAGGAAAATTTCTTACTCAGGGAGACTAGTTTTGGTTAAATCTGTTCTGAGTACCATTCATAACTATTGGGCACAAATTTTCATTCTACCTGTGGGAGTCATTGATACTCTTAAGGCTCTTTGCAGAAATTTTCTTTGGGAAGGGGAGGACACATACTCAAAGGCTCCCCTTGTTGCTTGGAATATTTTATGCAAGAGTAAAAAGGAAGGGGGTCTTGGCATCTATGATAGTACCATTTGGAATACTGCTGCTGTTGGTAAGTTAGTTTGGTGGATCATGCTCAAAAAAGACCATCTTTGGATAAAGTGGATTGACAAGATATACTTGAAAGGAAGAAATTGGCTTTCATATAGTCCCACTAGCTCAAGTTCTTGGGCTTGGAGGAAGATATGTGGAGTCAAGGAAGTACTTAAGTTGGGTTTGCAATCAGAGGAATGGCAGGAGGAAGCAGGATACTCCATTCTTAAAGGCTATAATTGGCTGTCTGAGGCTGATAATACTAGAGTGGAGTGGTATAACATCACATGGAACAGATTTAACATTCCTAAACATTGCTTTATCTATTGGCTTGTTGTTAAGGGTAGATTGCTTACCTTAGATAGGATGCATAGAAGAGGTTATGTAGGAAATACAAACTGTTTTCTGTGTGGGTACACTGCTGAAGATCATCACCATTTATTTCAGGAATGCTGTTTTGCTCAGAAATGCTTCAAATGTTTGGATGAGTGGCTTCAAATCAGGCATACAGGAGAGCATAGTCCTACTGCATTGATTAGATTGAGACTGAGAACTGGTTTCATCAGAAAGGTGTATTGGTCATTAGTTGTGGCTGTCTATTATAGCATTTGGCAATGCAGGAATAAGTGTAGATTGGAGGCTTATGTACAAAGGCCTGAAAAGTTAATTCAAGGTGTTTGTGCTCAAGCTAGGATGCGACTTATGCAGCTTGAGCTTGGAAGTATTAAACGTGAAGAGGTCCTATGGTGTAGGGCTAGGAATTTAATGTAGATGAAAGTTTTTTGTATGTGATGTTGGTTGTATGTGTTAAGTTGGTTTGCTCCTATTTGTAAAAGGATTATGTATCGATTGGCTTAGTGCCTTATTAATCAAAGCTTACATTTGCACCAAAAAAAAACTTTTTGTTTTAAACGAATTTTAAAAGGAGATTTTAAAACGATTTTGCGACGGTCTTTAAGCCCTTTCTGCTTAGCCTTAACACCATTAACCATAACAAGCAACAAAACCACCATGTAATCCATATTTTCAAATACCATCCAACCAATTTTCATGCCTAGTGAACCAACCAAACCTATCCAAAAAACTGTCTTAAACCAGCCCACCACCAACGCGCATCTTTGTTTTGATAGCCACTTTTGTCAACCTAAATCAGCTCCCAACTGCCCATATTTAACCCGAATCCTTCACCACACCAAGCCCACGACCTTGACCCATAACTATACCCAAACCACAAACTGATATACCATGCCAAAAACCCCTCCAACTAGCCCACAAAGAGTTGTTCAACAGCCCTGTTTTTGCGCTCAAAACAAGCACGAAAACCCTCCTTTTCCAACCCGAAAACCTGCGACCCATGACCTGCATTCATGCCAAACGCCTTGCTCTAATATTTATTATGTCATATATCTCCACTACATTCATTGCCTTATTGATACCCTCCAAAATTACTACATATCCCTCCCATTATATTAACATAAAAAGCCAGCGAAGAGGAGAACGAAAACAGATTAACAGAGGAAGAAAACCCGCACAAAACATCCTCTAAGACGCCTTCTTCTTCACCATTTTAACCACCATTCAAACAACGATTCAAACAACAATCACAACCGTCATGTAAGCCACATAACAAGCTCCTAATGCCCATAAATAATCCATCAATAACACCTTCGAATTAGACGAAAATCGGAACACAAAAAATGCTCCTTCATCTGTGTTTTCAAAAGGCTCTAGCCTGCTCTTATGTTTGTTTGAATCGACCATAGCTACAATCCAAATAACCCATTATTCTAGAATATCTTTCGGATTGAAAATCCACTGTGTAACGAAGTCACAAATTTTATTTCGAAATAGCTTTTTGAAATCCTACGGGATTACAATGTCGAAAACAAAAACTGTCAAAGACGTACCCGTTTACAACGATCGTGCTAGAATCCAACACAGTATCTCGATTTCTATGTAGGTTGAGTGTGCAAACTATCTCGTCTTACTTCTCTTTATTTATGTTATATATTTATTTTTCGATGCACTAACGATACTAATGTTTGTTCAATGTTGTTTATCAAAGTTCAAACGAATTCATTACCTTTGTAAGTCAAATATCGATCCTATTCTATTAATATGGGTAGTCATGAGATTAACATTAATTCAAATTTATCTTACACATTAGATCGAATAAGTTCTGTTGGAAATCGATCGAACACCGTCTCGCTCGAGACAGCTAAGGGTCTCGGCCGAGACATGTCTAGGCCGAACGCCTTCCGTTTCCTTTTGTTTCATTTTTTTTATATTTTGTTTGTTTAGTTATGCATTGTTAATTATTGTTTTTTAATTATCATAGCATGTACACAAATAAAAATCAAGCGATAAAATTAACATATGACTATATGAATGAGATAAATGTTTAGTTTATATTTATTTGACTAGGAAAGACGAGTACGATTTTAAAGTAACTAATTGTGTTAAGTTAATGGTGCAGCCAATCAAGTGGGTAATATCTGGATAGGGGTACATGTTCGTCCTGTTGGAGCTAGTGTCCTCCACAGTTAGTGTGATAACAGCTAAGGTTCACAGGGTATACTTTGTATTATAATCAGTTGATTAACGTTTATCGATAACGGTTGGCTTGCTAGATAAGTTTGACGTTATTGTCATACAGATGGCGGTGATCAACTGATCCCTAAAAGTCACACCTAAAGGATGTGTTTGAGAGATGTGATTATTTGAGAAAATAATCATATTGATGCCTTATTAAATGACTAAAAGGTTAGTCGATGTATTTGACTAAAAGGTTAGTCGATGTATTTGACTAAAAGGTTAGTCGATGTATTTGACTAAAAGGTTAGACAATGTGATGATGATACGATTATTTAATAACGATTAAATAATGTTAGTTGGTAATTGAATATAAAATGTTATATTTAATCAATGTATATAATGTTGGTCTAAACTTAATGTAAATTGTTATATTTAAGTTGGCGGATATGTATTACACGATATTATTATAGTGTATTGGTCCGGCATTACTCGGTTTATGTGACGGTCCATTACTAGTAATAATTAGAATACATATTAAATTATGTACATACTAAATGAGATATGCTAACTACCTAATATAGGTTGAGAGAAATAAGGAAACTAGGGTTTTTATTTTTATTCTTTCCTCTTGAATCTCACGGCACAAGTGAGATTAAAAGGAGAAAAAAATAAAACCCTAATGACTCTAATTCTCACGGCACACAAGGGTGAAAAGAGGAGAAAAATTCTGATTTTTAACTCTCTCATTCATCTCCATATTCATCATCATTTATACACACAAAATTTTTGTAAATTTTTGGGTATTCGTTCTAGCACGACGAAGGCATTTCTTGAACCATCTTGGTGTAACGATTAGGAGAATACCTACTTTGGTATTTGTTCTTAGGCCTTTTTCTAGGACCGAAGGTTATTTCTTAATCTCTTGTTTATATTATGAAATTTCATTTATGACTAGAAATTCATATAGTTATAATTTCATTATAATCCGAATTATTTAAAGGGAAGTATACTGATATTTCCCACACGTCCTTCACCTATAAACATATCCCTTGAGCGACTCACCACTACTTTAACGATGATTTGAGTATTAATAATTTCCTTTGAAAATTATAATGAATCATCTTTCTTTCTCACCATCTCGTTAGTATGGGTGTGCGTGTCTATCACTTTGCCAGTTGCAATCGATTAACATAGAGTTAGAGTTATTAGTTGGTCTTTATGATTGGGAATAATGCATGATTATCTTGTTGTATTATTTTTTAATTTGTATTTTACCTATTTCATACCATTTAAGTTATGGCTCAACGTCAATTTGAGTCATATAATTCTTTCTAAAACCCTGTTTTATTAGTAAGACATCTATTCGTTTATCGTTAGTCGAAGCGTAGTAAATCGCAGATTATGTAAGATATTATTGCCCAATATATGCTAGTGCCTTCGTTAGACAATGGAATATTGTCTAATCGATCAAAAGAGGCTAATGGGCCCACATAACAAGGAGAAGCACACGGCCAAACCTATGTGACCGAGGCCTCCCCTCACACCTTAGTCATTTTGTTTCAATCGATGCTCATTGCGTTCTAAGAACGATCCTTGGACATCAATGTGTGTCTTAGTTATGTATATCGATCGAGTTTTACCAATTTCATTTCAAATCAAGTCATTTTGTGGCGAGACGCTTGGGTTGTAATAGAATAGTTTCCCAAATGGCTTAGGGTTAAACCACATAAAAGCGAACTTCTTATGCTTCAGATTAATTTTGTAAAACAATAGTTGCATTATATTCAATCGAATACCTACGCATATGTGTGAAATTTAGCACTTGATTTAGTAGAGGCCGTTACGAAACAGGCAGGGTTTGGTGTCTAAATGCAAAGGGTTTTCCAACACGTACCTTGTGACAACCCTCGCGAATGCGGAAAGATAAAACATACAAGCATGTGAATTAATGTGCGGAAAAACGGTATTTTAAAAACCTTTAAACATGCAAGATATATACAACACGAGGTGTGTCAAAATATTACAACTAAATGCGGAAATACAACAAAGAGACGGGGTCTCTTAAAATGTTAACAAAGAACAAGTGTTTAGCAAAACTAGCTAATATCGTCTAGAGGTGAAAACTTCCAGGGACAACGCCCGCTAGCTCACACCCGAACCCCAAAACATCATATCCAAAAAAGTCATCCAAGCAAGCAACCTGTTCATTCATGAAAAACATGAACGCCACAGTCAGTGGGGAGTAACTCCGGGTTCTCCCAGCCATATCACCTTTAACGTACATATAAGGAAATACAAAAGTTAAATCATGCATATATAGATATCCATGTGAGTTATGATAAGAATAGATAGGCAATTCTATATATATAATGATAGGATCATATAGAAATCAAATCCGTAACCATCATGTTATTCAAAGACTCGGGAAAGACACTCTTAGGCAATCGAATACGCTCACTAGGGCTTACATCTCACCGTTAGCGGTATAAGATTGATAAGATTGAGACTCAACAGACAAACCAGTCAAGTCATGCGATGACCACATTAAATCCAACATATTATCATCCATTCACGAACCAAGACATTGACGGTGTCCAATCATGCAATGACCATGAATAATATCATGAAATCACGCATTCAAAGACGACACAAGACGACATCTCTCACGGTAAATGAAACGCACTAGCATCGTGTACATGGCAAGTATGATTAAAAGGCATCCACGGGATAAACATTTCCCTGAACGCATACACGATGCTACATTTCGTATATGTAGACTAATTTCCTCCTGATAGCACGACGATAATAATACGGTCCTAGTCTAAACCTGGCCAGATTCTCGGAATATACATTTTCCGATTCGACATGCGATAACATTTCGCATCCAAGACTCGGTCAATCATAGACGCCGAGTACCCCAAATTCGGTAGAACAATTCACGAGAAGAGGCAGAAAAGAGCACAAGCCTCATAACAAGCGGTACGCTACATGCAAATAACACCACCTCGCAAGTACACAACATTTGACGGCCGGGTCGATCAACGCATAGCGTTCGTCTCCCAACAACGTCGTCGTATGCCCACTAACACATGCAATTAAGCAAGCAGTTGGATACCTCCCCGTTCCGACATTCCAGCCTTACGAACGTGGAGGTAGCCAAGGGAATGAGAGTACAAAGCACAAGACAAAATAGTGCTCAAACTGTATCATTTGTAAAACCGACTCAAAGTGGGAAATACCAAAAACCGTCACAAAACATGTGATACAAGCGAATGAAATATCATATATTCAAAACATTAATATTATAAGTCACTACGTAAAATTATACGATAAACGAACCATGCGAACTATTTTAAATTACGAGTTTTAGAACTTATAAGAGAAAAACACAGCCGTGTTCCAGGCCGGTCCGGAGGCCGGTACCCCGGCTCGGAGCACAACTACACACAAAAAGCAAGTTTGGAAACTAACTAAAACAAGGGTCCACTTCAAACGGTCATATCTAGAGTTCTATATATGCAAATGCAGAAATTCTAAGTCGTGGGGATAGCTTATCCTCTTACGGTTCCAACGATAGGTCACAAGCCCAAAACAAGCAAGTACTAAAGGAGATATGATCATTTTACGAAAAAGGGTCGGTGCAGTGAGTTCCCAGCCGGCCACTGGACCGGCGGCCGGGCACCTGGCTGGGACAACATCAACCCGTGAGCAACATACACAACTCTATCATTTCCAATTCTCATAATTTACTTGTTTTAACTATCAACAATCAATATTCATCATCAACAATCATCAACTAACAACAATCATCATCAATTACATAAATCATAAGCTTACTAATCGTATTCTAAATACGAATTCTAACATAGAAACATGTAAAACACGTAAATGATATCGAGTAACCCTTCACTGTTACCTTTATGCGTCTTTAAACGATTTCTAAGCATTCCTCCACTAGATAGTAAACTTTGTCGGGGTCTAGAAAGTCTCCACCTAAACAAAGACGACAAAAGATGAATATAATTCACCTTTGAGAAAGACGGATAAATTGAAAAGCGAGAAAGACGGTAATTTTATTACCAATACGGATAGAGGAAGATAAGAGGGGAAGAATAAGACGAACTTACGTGAATTTGAGCGAGTAACGAAGGAGTAGTGACGATTTTGAGCTTGATCGAAAATGGAGGCTAGGTTTTCATTTGGGTTTTCTTAGTGAGGAAGTAATATTGTGTTTGTGTGAATGAAAATAGGTTAAGTGTAGTATGAGGGAGTATAAGTGAAAAAGTCAAGAAAAAGTCAAAGTCGCCTTAAGACGGGATTCACATGGAATCTCGCGGAAATTCCAAATACGAACTCGGAAATTCTAAATTCGACTCGGAAAATTAAATTTACGATTAAAACTAAATTTCACTGAAAAGTATCCGTAAAATATTTTCTCTATAAAAATAGGGTACATTTGCGGGTGTTACAATCACCCCACCTTTTAAAAAGTTTCGTCTTCGAAACTTGAGAGTAGAAAACAAAAGTATCAAGTTCAAAATTAATACGAAAACTTTTATAAGTGAGAAACATTTATGAAATGATATTCTTCTCGAAAACGTTTTAAGGAAATTTTTCATAAGTGCAAAACTTTATTTACGAATCACAAGAGTGCCCGTCGCGAACGAGAACTCTAATCATCCAAATCAAATTAAAGTCGAAATAGTGAAATCGAAAATCAAAACAAACGTTAGTAAGTGTAGGACTAGTCACCAGACGTCTCCAATAACAAGTCCAAACATCCAACCAAACGCAAAATCCAGGTATAAAAGCAAAAGAAATCTATTTTCTCCAAAAAGAGGGTACACAATCCATCTTTAGACTTCTTTGAAAAGTTAAATTAGAAATACGATATGAAAATTTGAAGATTTTCTCAAAGATAAAATCAAAATAACAAGACATTACACGCACATAGAGCGACTCGCACATCTCACACACAATTCAGGGTAACAACATAGATACAAAACACGCAAAAACGAAATAAATTGAACTCTTAGGGATAGGAAGATCGCGATGAAGTCAGCAGGAAGATCTACAAGAATTCGACATCACTAATCTCTACTAATAAACTAGTCCTCCAGAGAATGTAATTTACCTCAATTACACCTTAATCATTCTAAATTACTAAACTTTATAAATATTATTTACAACAATCCCAATCAAAGCAACAAACATAATTATCTAAGATTCAACTAGTCTCATCCACAGTCTCACAACAAGGGAAAATCCACAATTCGATATCGATTATAATGACTCTTTAATATGCCATAACATCCTTAATTCGATCATTACTACGCTCGAAGCGTCAAATATAAATAGTCACATTAGCAAACTATGGTGGTTACTAATCCTCAAGATAAAGGGGTTCAGCATTCTAACTCTATAATCCATAACAACTGACCACTCACTATCCAAAGCTTGCAACGAACATTTCTCAATCTCAAACTATGATTCCTTAAGAATAAAAGAGAATTACTATTTCCAAACCACAAATGTTCAATCACTTGGCAATCAGACAACCATTCAAATCATCTAATTCATCTAAAACTCAAAATGAATCGATTTTCATTTATGACAAAACTCCTCATACTTTGGGTACCAACTCAATTACCGTAAAGCAAAGTCTCTTTTAGAATCCACCAATTAGAGACATCTAATTCCCAAATGATATCCCAAGCAACCGATATAATACTCAACAACAACGAATATCATCTCGCTCAACTTGATTCCCAAAATAGCACTACACTAGCAAGCTCAATAAATGAAGCCACCAAAGAGTACAATACCACCAACAGATTCATCCTAAGGTTTAAATCCCAATCCTATTCATGATCAAAAGCAACACGAAGCTAGCTAACAACCTAATCATCTCACCAGAGGAAAGACAATGACACCATGACATTGGAAACGATAGGAGATATCGAGGGAAACACGAACGCGATAAGATCGGACGAAAATTAGAGGAACGCTAGAGGCAGGGAGCCAAAAGCTAGATATTGGATGGATATAGCTATGAAGGTAGCCAAGCAAAGGAAGAGATAAGAGAAAACAATTTCCTAGGAATCGGGCTTAGTAGGAACTTGCATGAAAGTAAATTGAAAGGGATAATGGCACGAGAAAAAGGTTTAAGGTTTAATCCACAAAATTCCCTTTTCAAACTCAGGGCGATAGCAAAGCAAATCATCTCAATAACAAAGGTCTCTTACAAGGGACCCTCGTACCACAAATCATCGGAGTAAGGTACACCTAGTTTTAACAAATCGATTACAACCCAATTCATCCATCCTTTCATATCTCACGGAATCCCAAATGCGGAATTGCAACTCAAGTATAATAACATTCCTTTAGCTCAAATATTCAACACAACCTCAAAGGTTTCTTTAACTGCAGGACTAACAAATACTCTCTTATACTCGGTCATTTTCGAGTCTATAGCCCACGAGTTCATTATTATCAAAGTACAACCTCAAGTCAAACATCATCATTAACGTCCCAAGGTATTTCCATCATAACTCACATCATAATTCTCAAGTAATATGGTTCAACTTACAACGAAACCTTACTACTCCAAACGAGTCTCCGATACCATAAGATAAGATCATATCTTTAAATCCAAGAACTATAGACAAATGCTTTTCCACCAAGCCTATACTCACAAACACACAATAGGAAACCACAAGACGTCACTTAATCTCAAAAGTATTTCGCACCTCAAGATATCATTCAAAACTTCTTATTTACACCAATTAGACATATCATAAGCATGGTCTTCAAAAAAATACTAAACTTCTAAGTCCAAAAGACTAAATTACTAATGAGTTAAGAAGTCCTAGCCAACTCATTCAACCTTACACCATCAAATACCATGAACTATCTACACATTAGTCATGACAAGCATCAAGCATAAAAATCATCAAACTTATCTTACTACCTTTCCTTAGAGTTACAATCAATCATCAATATAGGGTGAATTAAGATCTACACCATTTTCCTCAAATCACAAATTCATTCTAACAACACTAATATTCCACAACATTTCAAGTTCTTCCGACCAAGTATAATATACCACCAACAAATGGGTATGACATCCACAAAAATGTTACAAGAGGAAGGTAAGGATACCAATGGTAAGATGGAGGAACTATCAAGAGTAATTTCCAAGAGGCAAACAAGTTGGAAGAGAAAGAAGCACCTCGATAGAAGGAAGAGAGCATAATACATTAAGGACGAGAGAATTCATAGATGAGGAAGAAATACACTTCAATTAGGCTTGTCAATCTTCAAATCTTCGGTAGAGGATACTTTTTCTAGGTAACACAATGATCCACCTCAAAACGGTAGATACAAACAAACATAACATCACTCAACACAATCAACAAACAAGTTAGAACCTAACAAACATCAAGTACACCAAAGACTACCACCTTAGGTCCTTAAGTCTACCCATCTCTCATTTATTATTTCAAGGTCAAGTAGTTTAAGTTTAGGGTTCAGGTGTGTGCGTCGGGAGCGATAAAGCTCTGATACCAACTGTGGGTCAACCCTCGCGAATGCGGAAAATAAAACATATAAGCATGTGATTTAATAAGCGGAAATACGAAGCTTTTAAAAACTTTTATACATGCAAGATAAGTATACGAGGAGTGTCAAATTACAAACTGAATACAAAATACTATAAGATAAGAGACGTAGTCTCTCAAAAGGTTAACAATGTCAAAGTGATTAGCAAACTAGCTAATTAACGACTAGAGGTGAATCTTCCAGGGACAACGCCCGCTAGCTCACACCCGAACCCAAAATATCATAGCAAAAAGCCATCCAAATCAAGCAACCTGTTCATCCATGAAAAACATGAACGCCACAGTCAGTGGGGAGTAACTCCGGGTTCTCCAGCCATATCACATTAAACGTACATAAACGGAAATACAAAAGTAGAAGCATGCATATATAGATATACATGTGAAATACGATAAGGATAGATAGGCAATTCAATATATAATGATAAGAGCATTTGGAATACAAATCCGAATCCATCATGTTCTACAAAGACTCGGGCAAGACACTCTTAGGCACGAATACTCACTTAGGGCTTTGCATCTACACGTAGCGGTATAAGATTGATAAGATTGAGACTCGACAGCAAACAAGGTCAAGTTCATGACGAATGATTCACCAATAAATCCAACACCACATTATCATCCATTCACGAACCAAGACAAGGACGGGTGTCCCAATCAAGCAAATGACCAATGAATAATGTCATGAAATCCGCATTCAAAACGACACAAGACGACAAACTCTCACGGTAAATGAAAACGCAATAACACCGTGTTACATGGCAGTATGATTAATAGGCATCACGGATAAGCATTTCCACTGAACTCATAGCGATGCTTTCACATTTGCGCCTATGTGCACTTTAATTTCCCCTGGTTGACGACGACGATAATAAAACCCGGTCCTAGTCTAAATCTGGCCCGGAATCCCAAAATCACATTTTACGGATTCGACATGCGATAACGGTTCGCACCCAAGACT
>JAIUZE010019865.1:0-13402 GCA_022085475.1 Heliosperma pusillum
TTTACCCGAGGTAAAAAGGGACCCACGATCGTGGTAGCCCTAATGAACACGGGGTTCATAGGTGTTACTAATTGGTAAGGCTAAATCTCAATTTTTTAAGTTATGTGAGAGGTCTTGTCAATTTTGTTATTAATTCCCTAGAAGCGAACTAAGTCGGTGAATTGTGAATAACGTTGAATTGACAATCGAGAAATAAAATTGCATGTGTGACGATTTTGGCATGAGCGAAAAATAAAGCAAGCAACCAAGCAACAATAAAATCCTAGTATGGCCACCTAGCTAATCATAATTAACTAGATAGTTACAAATTCGGAAACCAACTCCTTGGTCCCTTGCCTCTTCACTTGGAACATCTTCCAAAATGGCACCGTCTTGAGGAAGCCACCGGTCTTCATAAAAAATAATTACAAAATATAGAAATATACAAATTCCTATTATACATTTATTCTATAAAATAAAATTATTAAATTATACAAACCGGCGATACGAGATCGCAATTATTACAACCAAAAAACGTTATTCCCTTACATTACGGGTAATAACGATAAAAAATTAACTAGGCCATACTAGGTACAAAATTTGCATAAATTATTAAATAAATGACATTCATTCATTCAAACATAAATAAAATAAATTGCTGCAAAATTCATGCCAAAATCGTCCTAAGTTCCATTCATGCTCATTGTAGCTCGATTTCTTCCGGGATTTATTGATTTTTAACCATTAAAAATCATCATCAACTTTTAAATCTCATTTAAATTCAAACTAATTAACTAAACTGATTTAGAACTCAAAATTAGTCACTACTAATTTTGTTGGTCATTAATTAGATCGATTTGATTTCATTTGCTAAATATTACGGTTTAATCATAACGATTATGAAATAAAACCAAAATAAAATATAAACATCATAAAATTTGAAACCAAAAATTTTGTACATTCTGGAAAATTCCAGGAACTATAAAAATAAAAAACATTTGCTCAAAAAATTTAAATTAATTTTATGAACAAAATAGCTTTGTATTTAATGGTTTTATCAAATAAAAACATAAGATATAGTAAAACAGTGAAACAAATTATGAAATTTCACCGAGAATATCAACATCAGAATGTACAAAATCAATGAACATCAGAAATGGACGTTTCAATTTTATGAACATTATAATCTCATATTATCGACTTTTATCGTATAAAAATCAATGAACATGCAATACATAAGTAAATATCACCAAATTTTACATACAATATGTAAGAAATTCATGTGAGATCATATTAAAATTTCATGGCCAGAATCAACATGCAACTATTTTTAGTTAACTTTTAACTCATAAAATGCATGTTAACTCGGTTTAAACGCCAAAAATCAAAATAAATAACAAATTAATCCCAAATGCACGAAATTTTGAACCACAACCTTTTGGAGGTCATAGGTAAATACATGCACCCAAAAAATAGTCAGAATCGTAGTGGTAACTCAAAATATTTGCTTTCTTAGTTATCTTATAACTTTAATAAAAATGTCCAAAATGAACATGCATGCTACACGCTAGCTCTGATACCAATTGAAAGTCCATAGACCTTAATTAGACTCCTCTAATTATTTACTAAATTACTTTTTAATTTAGTTTATAATGATCTATGTAACATGCATGCAAATATAAAGACATTTATATAAAAGAAGAAATTTCCTCACATTGGTATGGAAAATATATTGGCACAACAAGAACTCCTTCTTGTTGATCTTGAGCTACAAATATGGTTGAACACAAATAATCTCCAAAGTAGAAGATCTCCTCTTAGTTGCACCAAGATGAACCAAACAATCTACCCTTATTATTAAATAGATAATAAGATAGATAATATACTACTAATATTAGACTATATTACTACACTAGTAATACTTAGGAAATATTAGTATATGAGAGTATTTAGTGAGAGGAAGAATTTTAGAAAGAAGTATGACAATTGAACAAAATCAAGTAAGTGATAAAATGAACAACTTTTGTTCATTCTTAAGGCCATTTGGCCGGATCCTCTTCACCAAAAATGGACTATTATTTGTTCAATTTTATCACATGCCTTTGAGTGGAATGTTGTAGAAAAGATGATGATTGTTTTATACTTGTTATGTCACTTTCAAAAAGTAACTAAAGTGTAAAAATAAGAACAAAATCTTCACCATGTAACTACTACCAAAACCGGTCCTATTGGTCTAGTTAGGTCCATTTTGATTTTTGATATTTGTCTCACAAATACTTATTGATCATATGGTTAATTATCTTGTATAATTAAGTGTTAATTTGATCATATAACAATTATATGACTCAATTAAATAAATAATATGTACTTAACATTTTAAGTAATATTTTACCATTATATCACTATATAATGGGTCCCACAATGCATGGTTAATTTATTTTACAACTCCTTGTAAATATAATTAACTAATTACCTCTATCTCAAAACCTCAACTAATTTAGTAATTTAACGATTAATTACTAAGTTAAATCTTATTTAATCGTATTAAAAATAAGATATAAATTTATTAGTCAATTATCGCATAATTGAAAAATAAGTTTAATCGAATTTGAGTTCTTAACTCAATTTCTAACAATTAACTCTCGTACATATCGAATATATGTAATGTACTAATTAACTGTATCGTATACAAATAATTAGTTACTATTTGGATTTCATTCTTTAGGTGTGACCGAAAGGGATCAGTTGATCACCGCCGTCAAACGACAATAACGTCAAACTCTAGTTAGCCAACCGTTATTGATTTACGTTAATCAACTGACTAATCATATATATAGTCAATAAATATCCCAATTATATTCCATAATAAGATTTATTATGTGACGCACTATTGTGGAGGACACCTACTCCAACAGTTTCACCCCTCTCACAGTAGTGAGAGGTGAAAGAGAAGGCAATGTAGGGCAAGGTAAGACAACGGATGTGGAACCACATATCTTCCACACCTGACGCTCAGAGCCCGTAATCCAAGTAAACCCAATCATGACTGGTATATCTAAATCGACTCCTGGTCCTATGCGCTGGTGAGTCCTAGGAAAGTCTGAATAAAGGTGGCGGCCTATCCTACTGACCAGACCGCCACAGACTACGGCGCTAGACACCCTAGACTATAAGTTCTTCCAATGAAGAGCCACCAAGTAAGCGATGTTCAGAACAAACAGAGTACCGCTATCAATGTTTAGGTACCCCGCTAAGATGGCTAACTCGGTATTGGTAATGTTGTTGGGTTCTGGCCTAGCAAAAATCGACTCTCCTAAAAGTCGCAAAAAATAGCGCAGTGCAGGGTGGTGAACGTGGGCCACCCTACGAGTGCCGTAGTGTGTGTGAGAGAGAGCGGTCCAGACCTGGGGCAACAACTTCCTAGGGGCTGCTAAAAGACCGTCACTCGAAAGACCCAAAACCTCCCCAAACCTAGCTAAGGTCCACGAATGCGACTCATTAAAGAGTCGGAAATGAATGCAAGCGCTAGTCGGTGAGGTAACATACATATCGGACTCAAAAGTGTAAGAGCTGAAAAATTCGAGCGTAGGTACTCGATATGTATACTCCCACATCGAGGCCAAACCCGACATGCCCGTCCCGTTAAGCAACAAACAAACATCAGTGAATAAACCTAGCTCCTCTAGGTCGGGACGGTGCAAAAAACGACTCAAATGGATGAGGGAGTCAAGTAAATAAGATAACCATTTCCGGTGAATAGTAGAAACGAATTGTACCTCCCTTATCCCTTGTAGTGGCCCGAGGGACTCCACGATAGGTGGCTGACTAGCAGCCTTAAGAGCTTTCGGTGGTGCTAGTCCTCGAGTGCTAGCTAGCTTCTGTGCGGCTAGCTGGCTAGTGGTCAACGCCTTCTTACTAGGGGCGAGTGTTGAACTGGAAGGCGGAACAACGGTCTCAGCAGTGACCGTTACAGGAGTCGGAGCTTCAGTGTGCTCCGTGGAAACTGTCTCAGCAGCAGCCTCGGTAACCGTGACAGCAGTTTCAGTCACAACAGCATCGGCAGTCTCGGCAGTAGCGGAAATCACTGTAGTTGTTGGCTCAGCGACAACATTGGGAACCGTGGACGTACTTGGGACTGAACTTGATGCCATAGCTACAAAAAGATCAACAAGAACCAATCAATAACATCTAATTCACTAGATTACCCTATAATCAATATCTAACCCTAATTACATCGGGAAAGGGGAAGGACTGTGAATTAACTAGTAAAATAGGAAAGAAAAGCTTACTTGTTGATGATTACCCGAACAAATAGCAATTAATCAATAAATTCAAAAAAACGAATTACAAACCCTAATTCACAAAATCTCCAATTAACCGAAATTAAAGGGGAAAGGGAGAGGGCTTTTTAATTAATTGCAAATGTAAAGAGTTGGGGTAGATGTAATTGGTAAATGATTGGGAATATCACGGATTGCAGGAAGGAATTTGCAGAAAAGAAGTCGAAAGATGAAGAACAAAATAGAATTGGGATCGAGTAAAAGGAAAGACGATCGAGGACTTCCCCTTTATAGGTAAGTTTCTTCATTCGATCGAGTATAAATTCCCCTCAATCAAGGGTTTCTGTCATGCTGGACTACTCGATCGAGTAGGTCTGAGTTACTCGATCGAGTGGGCTTCTTTTGATGATCCATACTTCACTCGATCGAATGGAATTATCCTCGATCGAGTTCGTTTTCTCGCCCACGTCACTCGATCGAATCACGATGTTCTCGATCGAATGACTTTCCTCTATGCTTAGCCTTCGACTTTCAGCAATTTGATTTCCGCTTCTATTTCCTGCACAATGATACAAAACAATACCCAAAAAAATACCAAAAATCGTCTAACGGGAAAAATAAATTGTACATCTAAGCTACGGATTGTAACGTAATGGTCTAATCTAAGTAAATAGTCTAATTGTCTAAGTGTCTAATGAAAACGCAATAAATGTTATTTACAATATGCACGGGGTTGCAAACCCGGCTACCAACCAAACAGTTTCATGACAAGGCCACCGTGAGGCCTTTGACTTGCGGAAGTACCCTCAACTGCGGTAAATTCCGTCTTTTTTCTCCACATGTATGATGGTTTCTTGGAGCCTAGCTCCACTTCGGAATCACTTGAATACATGCGAGCTCCTTTGTCCTTCTTGGACTTCTTCTTCTGGACGTCGTCACGCGAACCTGGCTTTCCCTTTTCCAGCTCCAATGCTGCCGCGCTATCATCTGTAAGGCAACATACAACAGCATGTTCCTCCAATTCGCTCCCAAGCTGGGGCGGAGGTGTTACGGTAGCAATGGGGATATCACAGATAGGAGTTATAGGTTCGATAGGAACCGAAGCTTTGTCATGCGTGAATAAATCAGGTGTGATATCAGATAAGGGAAGTGCGTAGCATGGTGACACAAGCATAGAACCCTTACTAGCATGAGACTGCGTGAATACTAAGTTCTCCCCACCTATTTGAAAAGTTAGAGTCCGTAACCCAACATCAATAACCGCTTGCGCAGTATGCAAGAACGGTCTTCCCAAAATGATGGGAGTGTCAGAATCCTCAGGTATATCTAAAACTATGAAATCGACCGGGATGAAGAATCTTCCTATTTGCACAGGAACATCCTTTATGATTCCTAAGGGTCGAGACAACGTCTTATCTGCCATCTGTACCGTCATGTTTGTACACTGAAGCTTGGTAAAGCCTAACCGTTTGGCTAAAGACAAAGGTAAGACGCTAACACTAGCTCCTAGGTCACATAACGCGTTGTCTATGAGATAGGTACCTATATGACACGGTATAGAAAAACTACGTGGGTCAGACAGCTTAGGGGGGCATTTGCTCTGGTGGAATGCAGAGCATTCCTCAGTTAAGGCTACAGTCTCTACCGTATCTACTGACCTCTTACACAAAAGAATTTCACGCATAAATTTTAGGTAAGAGGGTACCTTTAATAGAAGGTCTGCAAAAGGAACGTTCACCTTGAGATCGCGTACAATGTCAGCGAACCGAGCAAATTCCTTCTCGACCTTAGCCTTCTTCAATCGACCAGGAAACGGAACTGGAATGTCAGGATTACCACGTTGCATATCCTTGACAATTGTGTTGTTAATCATCCGCTTGCTTAACCCCTTCGAACGAGCTTCTCGCTCATGAAAACCCATCGATCGAGTATCTAAGTCACTCGATCGAAGATTATCCGAGCTTAAATTGCTCGATCGATCAGCTTCCTCAGTCAGCTTATTCGATCGAGTAATTGGATTCTCTCGATCGACCACTTGCCTATCTGAACCACTCGATCGACCATCAACAACCTCTCGATCGAGTAACAAACTTTCTGATTCACTCGATCGACTAACACAAACATCTCGATCGAGTGCTTTCTCCTTCAATTCATTCGATCGACTAGCAATAACCTCTCGATCGATTACACTATCAGCAACAGTCTTCGCAACATTGGGATGCGCACAAGAAATATCAGCAACTGTACTAGGACTGTCATAAGCACGACCGCTTCTCAGAGTAATCATGTTCAGCGTCTCCTCGTTCTTATCAGTTTGAGACGGTAACTGCCCAGGTTGCCTAGTCGATCTAGCTCCCGCCAATTGAGCAATCTGCGACTCCAAAAGCTTGATAGTAGCATTTGTTGCTAGATCAGTTTCGCTCATTTGGATAGCTAGAGCTTGGATCATAGACTTTAACTCCCCGACTTCTGAAATTCCTCCAGATGAGGAACTAGCTTGCTGTGAAGACTGGATTTTCTGGAATCCTTGCTTATGCGGCGGTTGATACGTCGGCTGTGGCGGTGGAGGTGTAGGATTTAAGACGTTCTGGCTTGTCCATCTCAAATTGGGATGGATATTCCCTTGAATCTAATACCCACCTCCTTGACGGTATTGTTGAAAGGAAAAGACTTGTTCCTTTTCAGCATAACAGTCTATAGCCCTGTGACCAGTTTCGCCACACCTCTCGCAAGTAATCACATCATCTCGCTGCAGCAAATGAACCGTCTGCGGGTTATCTGCAGCTTGCTTCTCCCATTTGTCAAGTCTGGCATTTAGTTTATCAAATTTTGCATCCAGACCTTCATAATCAATACTAGCTATCGTCCGTGTACAACTTCGCGGATTACCATATTCAGCACAATGGGTTGCCATCTCCTCTATCAGTTTCCAACCCTTATCATCATCTATTTTCTTCTGGAACCTCCCGTTTGACTCAGCATCTAAAATGGCTCGATGATCATCATATAACCCGTTGTAGTACTGGTTACACACAAACCACAATTTGAACCCATGGTGAGGAACAGACCTCACTAGCGTCTTGAATCGATCCCAGGACTCATAGAGATTTTCATGAACCGTTTGCTTGAAATTAGTAATCTGACCCCTCAAAGCATTCGTCCTGTGTGGTGGAAAATACTTCTTGTAGAAGGCCAGTGCGAGTGTGGTCCAGTCGGTAATACCCAGTTCTTCTCGATTCAAGTTCTTCAACCAATCTTTAGCATTATCAGTAAGGGAAAAAGGAAACAAGAACTCCTTGATCTTCTCAGCTGTCATCCCTTTAGAGACCGGAATAGAAGAACAGTAGTCAGCAAAGGTCTCCATATGCTTCCTCGGATCCTCCCCAGCTACACCCCTATACTTATCCTGCTGGACAAGCTTGATATAAGACGGACGAAGATCGAAAGAAGTTCCATCTTCGTCCGTTGTAAGTTTGAATCCTTGAGGTATACATGCACCGGTAGGCTCAGAATGGCTAGCAATATTAGGCATCTTTGCTGGAATGGTAGTCTCAACAGTCAAATCTTCCTCGAAAATGAAACTGTCGAAGACGGATTCAGAAGTACTCAAGTCTTCCTCCTAAACGGTCTTATCTATCCCTCTCTTCCTGCGTAGGAAGGTTCTTTCAGGCTCCGGATCAGCTTCCACTAATTCGAGCCTTTGGGACCTGCGCATACACGACTATAGAAAGAAAAAGATAAGAACAGTCTTAAGGAATTAGAAATTCCTTAAGACGAGACAGAAATAAATAAACAGAAAATTAAATTGCCTCCCCGGCAACGGCGCCAAAATTTGATGTCAGTCGTTATACACCAAAAATAAAACCTAAGTCTACTAACTAAGAACATAGCGGAAGTAGGGTCGATCTCCACAGGGAGGAAACTAATTAACTGAAATCTAAATATGCAAGAAACAATCTGGGGGTTTTGAAAATTGGTTTTGACTAAACTAAATAAGATTAAAGGAAAGAGAAATAAAGGAAGAAATAAATATGGAATAAATCAGGTAAAGAGGGAATATGCCAGGATTCGGTCTAACGAAGTATCGGCATCTATGGGTCAACTAAGTCAGTCAATCTATCAATGAGAAGGGCAATGGTTTTCTCCTCTCGGTCTCAAACCACCCTAGGGATTTTCCTAATTAACTCTCGTCCTCTTAGGAGTCACCTATCAATTCTAAGCAAGCCTTCCCTTCCAATCTCTTGATCCAGGTCGGGGTTAACTACCTAGTCTAGTCTCCTGCGTGCACTCATTCGACTAAACCTCAATTAAATTGCTTAGACTAATTCTCATATACAAGACGAACTAAAATAATCTATCCTAACATGCCTCTACTACAGTTTCCCTCATCCCAACATACAAGAGAATTAGCTACTCATGTTATTAACTATGCTAACAAAGAAGATTGAACATATGACGATAGACATAATAAAATCGTAATTAATAAGCATAAATAATAACAACACAGCAATTAAGTAGAGTAAGTAGTAATTAAGATTAAAATAAAGGTGAGAGTAAAAGAGAGAAAGTCGTTTACAATCTTAGCAATCCGGCGTAAAGAACAATCCACGTCGAATAAACCCGAATGAAAACCAAAGATTAAAAGTTCAGAAACTAAT
The DNA here is from genome assembly GCA_022085475.1 of Heliosperma pusillum. Classification (NCBI taxonomy): domain Eukaryota; kingdom Viridiplantae; phylum Streptophyta; class Magnoliopsida; order Caryophyllales; family Caryophyllaceae; genus Heliosperma; species Heliosperma pusillum. The sequence continues at coordinate 8,918 of JAIUZE010019865.1, forward strand.
GAAAGATTAATGTCTGCTAATTACTGCTGATAAGTTCTGAATAATAAAAACTGAATTAATACTAATGACGTAAATAAGAGTCATGTATAGTGTCTAACACGACTCTAACCCTAATAAAGCTATGGACTTGCAGCCCGTGATAGGATCCACTCGATCGAGGGAAATTACCCTTCGATCGAGGCTTTTATTCTTGGAAATCAGTCGATCGAGCACTTGATCTACTCGATCGACCAACTGGTATACAGCTCCTACTTGATCGAGCAAAGGATGTAGCTCGATCGAGGTCTTCTGGCTCCATCTCACCTCGATCGACCAAATGCATAGTCGATCGAGGTCTTCTGGCATAGTACGTAGTGTGAGTCATGACTTGGGCTTGATTATGAACGGTTTCACGCTTCCCTATGCAAGAGTCCCTGTCCCGATCCTACCATTCTCCTTAATGCATGCAAAGTGGACTGTTTCGGTTCGGTTTCTGCTACTATGCAGCTTGTACCTACAAAATGGTAATGAAAGTACAAAGTAGCCAAATAGGGGCATATGGTGATATAATATCACCTAAATGACATAGAAATGCGTGCATAAATGGACTGAAAAGTCTATATAAAATACACGCATCACAAAGCATGAAAAGCATTCAATTGTGTTCAAAATTTCAAATTTTCTCTCTAACTTTTTCTCTTTTTTTATTCAAAATTTGGAAAATATAAACAACTAGAATGCAGAATGGGAAAATGCAATCCCTCCCCCAAGCTAAACATCACATTGTCCTCAATGTGAGCACAAAGACTAGAATATGCAACGAGATGCTTAATGGGAAGTGGGGTAAAAAGGGAAAAAGATGAAAAGAGAGTGAAGCTTACCAGTCAGCGCGGACTCCCCCAAGCTAGTCTCTTGGACTTAACAAGGAAGGTCTTCATAGATTATGCAAAAACTCTTTCATCTGCAAAGTAAATCCTAACAAAACAACGAAAAAGGGAAAGCAAAAATAAAATGCAAAAAGAAAGGAAACACGGGTTGCCTCCCGAGAAGCGCTGGTTTAACGTCTCGCTCGACAAATTTTTCTATGAAATCATTTGGTTGGAGATTGACGCTCTATATAGACAATATCTAAGCATCCGATGATAGAATTGCTATAGTAGAGTTTCAATCTGTGTCCATTGACCTTGAATTTTTCACCATTACTAGCCATTATTTCCATATAACCGTATTTGCTTACATATGTAACAGTGAATGGTCCAGACCATCTTGAGCGAAGTTTTCCCGGAAAAATTTTCAAACGGGAGTTGAAGAGAAGTACTTGGTCACCGACATTGAATTCTTTTCTGATTATCCTCTTGTCGTGCCAATGCTTCGTTTTCTCTTTATAGATCCTAGAATTCTCGTAAGCTTGCAAACAAAATTCTTCTAGCTCATTGAGTTGCAAAAGTCATCTATCGGCGCTAAGCTTAGTGTCTAAGTTGAGCTGTTTGATAGCCCAGTGAGCTTTGTACTCTAACTCAACAGGGAGATGACAGGCCTTTCCATAAACCAATCGATAAGGAGATGTTCCAATTGGGGTTTTGAAAGTTGTACGATAAGCCCATAAGGTGTCATCGAGCTTATTACTCCAATCTGTTCTAGATCTTGAGACTACTTTTTGAAGAATTGTTTTCAGCTCTCTGTTTGAGACTTCTACTTGACCGCTGGTCTGAGGGTGGTAGGCTAATCCTCGTCTGTGATACACACCATATTTGGCAAGCAGAGTGTCTAACTGCTTTTCTCCGAAATGAGTTCCTCGATCACTTATCACGGCTCTGGGTATACCAAAACGCGGAAAGATGAACTTCCTAAATAGCCGTATCACAGCTCTAGCATCATTGGTGGGGGTGGCAATTGCTTCTACCCACTTTGAAACATAGTCGACAGCGACTAAAATGTAACGATTTCCATTAGAAGAAGGGAATGGTCCTTCATCATCAATACCCCAAACATCGAATATTTCGACTTCTAATATGTCGTTTTGAGGCATTTCATGTCTTTTGGATATTTGACCCATTCGTTGACAAGTGTCACAAGCCATAACAAAGTCTTTGGAATCTTTAAACATCGAGGGCCAGAAAAACCCGGATTGTAAGACTTTGGCTACGGTCTTGGACGGACCATGATGACCACCATAAGCAGATGAGTGGCATCCTTCTAAAACTCCTTTTATTTCCCACTGGGGAATACATCGTCGATACAGACCATCTGAGCATTGCTTGAAAAGATAGGGGTCATCCCAAACAAAGAATTTTGCATCGTGCAAAAATCTTTTTCTTTGGTTATAAGAAAGGTCAGAAGGTAGCTGGCGACTGACAAGGAAACTGGCAATATCACCATACCAAGGAGAAGAGTCCGCAATTGCCATTAATGAATCATCAGCGAACGAATCATTAATTGGCGTTGGTAGTCCTATTCAGTTACTCTTATCCTTGAGAGGTGGTCAGCGACTACATTCTCTGCTCCTTTCATATCCCGGATCTCTAGATCAAACTCTTGAAGGAGTAGGATCCATCGGATAAGTCTAGGTTTTTCCTCTTTCTTTGAAAGCAGATATTTCAAAGCAACATGGTCAGTATAGACAATGACTTTCGATCCTATAAGGTATGAGCGGAATTTGCCTAAGGCATAGACAATGGCGAGAAGTTCTTTCTCAATGGTGGCATAGTTGATTTGGGCAGGATCTAAGGTTTTACTAGCATAGTAAATTGCATGAAGGAACTTTTCCTTTCTTTGCCCTAAAACAACTCCTACGGCATAGTCACTCGCATTGCACATCAGTTCAAAAGGCAGATTCCAATCAGGCGACGGGATTATCGGTGCGGTGATCAAAGCGCGTTTGATTTTGTTGAATGCCTCAAGGCATTCCTTTGTGAAATTAAAAGGTGCATCCTTGAAAAGGAGCTCAGTCAGGGGCTTGGCTATTTTTGAAAAATCTTTTATAAACCATCGGTAGAAACTGGCGTGGCCAAGGAAACTCCTGATTCCTTTTACATTAGCAGGTGGTGGTAATTGTTCAATAACTTGGATCTTAGCTCGATCCACTTCTATACCTCTTTCTGAAACAATGTGTCCTAAAACTACACCTTTGTTCACCATGAAGTGAAACTTTCCCAATTGAGAACAAGATCGACTTCTTCACAGCGTTTTAGAACTCTGGATAGATTTGTCAAACAATTATCTAAGGAAATGCCATAGACGCTAAAGTCGTCCATAAATACTTCCATGATAGTTTCAACACAATCTGAAAAGATACTAGTTATACAACGCTGGAAAGTGGCAGGTGGATTAGACAAGCCAAATGGCATTCTGCGATAAGCGAAAGTACCATAGGGACAGGTGAAAGTGGTTTTCTCTTGGTCCTCAGGGTGGATAGGAATTTGGAAAAATCCTGAGTAACCATCTAGATAGCAGAAGTACTTGTGACAAGCTAACCTCTCTAGCATTTGATCAATGAAGGGCAGAGGATAGTGATCTTTTCTAGTTTATTGATTTAGCTTTCTGTAGTCAATACACATACGCCATCCCGTCACAATCCTTGTGGGGATAAGCTCATTCTTTTCATTTTTGACTACTGTTGTTCCTCCTTTCTTAGGAACAACTTGGACAGGGCTAACCCATTTAGAGTCAGAGATTGCATAGATTATGCCAGCATCTAGCAATTTCATAACTTCAGTTTTAACTACTTCCTGCATGTTGGGATTAAGACGGCGTTGTCCTTGAACACAAGGTTTTTGGCCTTCTTCTAAGTTGATTCTATGCATGCAGAAGTCAGGGGCTTATGCCAGTTAGATATTCAAGTTTGTATCCTATTGCCTTTTTATGCTTTTTCAAGATAGTCAATAGTGAGGTTAACTGATTTTCATCTAGGAGAGCACTCACTATGATTGGGCAATATTCAGATTCATCTAAAAAGGCATATTTTAGATTTGAGGGAACAGGTTTTAGTTCAGGTTTATGTACTTCTGCCTTGGCAGAAGTATCGATTAAGCTGATGAACTCTTTTACTTCTTCAGACGGTATCTCCTTTCCAGTCAGATCCTTTTCCAGCTCACTGATCTCGAAATTGTCATTCTCAGAGATATCCTCCAGCAACAAGATTGCTTCTAAAGGATCCTCGATTATTGATGGATACAGAGATTCATCAATAATGGAGTCGACAATGTCAATGAAACAGCAAGGCTCTTCCAGCATAGGGCTTTTCCTTGCACTGTTTAAGTTATAGGTGACTTTATCATCACCTACTTCTAGTGTCAGCTTTCCATTCTTAACGTCGATTACTGCTCCAGCAGTGTGTAGAAATGGCCTTCCTAAAATAATAGGGATTGGCGAATCTTCAGCCATATCTAGCACAATGAAATCGACGGGAATGAAAAATCTCCCTACTTTGACAGGCACATCTTCTAAAACTTCCATAGGTTGTTTTAGAGAACGGTCTGCCATTTACAGAGTTATACTCGTGCATTT
>JAIUZE010019866.1:0-30686 GCA_022085475.1 Heliosperma pusillum
CCTTCTTGGAGTGATCATTGCTGAACTTTTCAAGAATTTTATCTATATAAGACTTCTGACTTGAGTGATGTGATAAAATCCGTCGTGATCTATCTCTATAGATACGGATCCCCAATTATGCGTTGGTTACCGACACCCAGATCTTTCATTGGAAATGGTTCTCTGAACCATATCTTTTACCGAAAGCATAAGAGAGGAAGGTCAATTCCCAATCAAGAGGATGTCACTCGAATACAATATCAAAAAAAGGACAATCTACTTCCACTAGACCTTGAAATATAAGGAATGGTTCCTAGAACGATGAGTGAAACCATTCCTTTTATCACCTGGTCGAAACGATGATTCCAACTCCGAGAAGCCTGCTTAAGTCCATAAATGGAACGCTTAAGCTTGCATACCTTCTTAGGATTTTTAGGATAAATGAAACCTTCGGGTTGTACCATGTACAACTCCTCCTCCAAATAACCGTTTAAGAAGGCGGTTTTCACATCCATTTGCCAAATTTCATAGCCATGAAAAGCGGCAATCGCTAAGATTATCCGAATGGAACGCAGCATAACTACGGGTGAAAAAATTTCATCATAATGCAAACCTTGCACTTGATTGAAACCTTTTGCCACTAGTCGTGCCTGATAGGTGTCTGGTTGTCCTTCTAAGGGAATGCTTTATCTTATAAAGCCATTTGCAATGAAGAGGCCGTACCTTATCAGGCAAATCAACAAGATCCCATACGTCATTCTCATACATGGAGTCCATCTCGGATTGCATGGCTTCAAGCCATAGCTTAGATTCGGAACAGGTCATGGCACCTTTATAGGTAGCGGGTTCGTTACTCTCTAGGAGCAAAATGTCATCTCTATCATTCTCCTCAACCATACCAATGTATCTGTCTGGAGGAATGAAGACTCTACCCGACCTCCTAGGTTCCTGAGGAATATTAACCGTAGCAGAAGTTGAAGGAACATCTTCCTCCATCGGTTGCTCATTTGTTGGTTCTTGAATCTCCGACAGATCGAAAGTTCTATTACTTGTCTTCTTCTCGAGAAACTCTTTCTCTAAGAACTTTGCACTAGCCGCAACAAAAACACGTTGTTCGGTAGGCGAATAAAAGTAATGACCAAACATGCCTTTTGGATAACCAATAAAGTATGTCTTGACCGATCGCGGGCCGAGCTTATCCTCGTGTCTCCACTTGACATAAGCCTCGCAGCCCCAAACCCGAATAAAGGACAAGTTTGGGACCGTTCCCTTCCATATCTCATATGGAGTCTTGTCTACAGCTTTAGACGGACTTCGGTTAAGTATAAGAGCAGCTGACAAAAGAGCAAAACCCCATAGTGAATCAGGTACTACCATGTGACTCATCATGGATCGAACCATATCAAGTAATGTTCGATTTCTCCGTTCGGACACACCATTTAATTGAGGTGTTCCAGGTGGAGTTAACTGTAATACTATGCCAGAGTCTTTAAGGTGTTGATCAAACTCATTTGAAAGATATTCGCCACCACGATCTGATCGAAGTGCTTCAATCTTTCTTTCCAGTTGGTTCTCAACCTTATTCTGGAATTCCTAGAACTTTTCAAAGGACTCACTTTTATGCTTCATTAAGTAGACATATCCGTATCTACTCAAATCATCCTTGAAAGTGATAAAATATCTATAGCCGTCTCTTGCGTTGATTGACACAGGTCCACATACATCACTATGTATGAGTCCTAATAGGTCATTCGCACGCATTCCAACGCCTTTGAAGGAAATTCGAGTCATTTTGCCGATAAGACATGATTCACACGTGCCAAATGATTCGTAATCAAATGGGGAGATAGTCTCATTTTCAATGAGCTTCTTTACACGCTTTTCATTTATGTGTCCCATACGACAGTGGCATAGATAAGTTTGATCTTTGTCACCAACCTTTACTTTCTTATTATTCACATGTAATATTTCTGTGGTTTGATCTAAGATATAAATGCCATTCATGGAAACTGCTTTGCCATAAACCATTTCATTCAAAGAGAAAATACAGCTATTGTCTTTTATTGAAAATGAAAAACCGTCTTTATCAAGCACGGAAACAGAAATAATGTTCTTAGATAAACTGGGTACATAGTAACAGTTATATAAATACAACTCAAATCCACTCGGGAGTTGGATTACATATGTTCCCATTGAGACTGCAGCAACTCTTGCTCCCTTCCCGACTCGTAGGTCCACATCACCCTTTGCGAGAGGTGTGATGTTTTTTAGGCCCTGCAAATGATTACACAGATGAGAACCACAACCTGTATCAAGTACCCAAGTTCCGAAACTTGCATGGTTAATCTCAATCATATGAATATAAGATGACATACCAACAGGAGTGACGCGCCTTCTTTTATGTCCTCACGGTACACGGGGCAGTTCCTCCTCCAATGCCCAGTCTTGTGGCAATGGTGGCACTCAATGTCACTGTCCTTGCTCTTTGCCTTGCCTTGTGAGCTACTAGTCTCACCAGGCCCACTCTTACCCTCTCCTGACTTCTTAAACTTTGGATTCCCTACATTTAGGTCGCCGTGAGCCTTGCCCTTACCTTTGTTCTTGTTGGAAATCATGAGAACATCTTGCTTTATGCTCCCACTCAATTTCAGATCCTTCTCGGTCTGTACGAGAAGTGAGTGTAGCTCATGAAGACTTTTCCTCATGTCATTCATGTAGTAATTTGCCCTGAAAAGGGCAAAACCATCATGAAGTGAATGAAGCACACGGTCAATGACTATGCTCTCACTGATTTTGCAATCAAGTGCCTCCAGTTTCTCGACATTCTCAATCATATCAAGAATGTGTGGCGTAACCGGTTGGCCCTTCTTGAGTTTTGCCTCAAAGAAGCGACATGTATGCTCATAAGTAACGATTCTCGGTGCTTTTAAGAGTTTCGTTAGTGAGCGTGGTGAAAATCTTATTTGCACCTTGGGCAATGAAGCGTCTTTGCAAATTGGTTTACATTGCAAAGATGAGTACGTTCTTTATCGCACCCGCTTCCATAACGAAGCCATTATAAGCAAGTGACTTGTTAGCTCTCGCATTGGGGCCTGGGTTTGGCGGTATTGGCTCAGTCAAGTACTTGAGCTTGCCGTCAGCAATGGCAGCATTCCGTAATGCCGCCTCCCAGTCCGCAAAGTTGGACCCGTCATTCTTCAGTCGCGTGGACTGATTCATGTGATCCATGAAAGTCTTAAGCCAGGACTCGCTTGCGAGTGTGGCACTTGGCATAGGGACTTCATTATGGCCAGCCATTTGTTATAGCAGTATTATCAATATAAGACGAATTCTACACTGCAAAAAAGAAGGAAAATATAATAATAAGCATACTCATCGATATGAATTAAGTCTACTGCAAAACTTGTTTAATGCGAAGACTCAAGCATTTATACAATTGACCTCCCTCAAGAATTATATAAATGATACCAAGACTCAATTGTATGTAAATTGCTTAGCCAACTTCTTGGCTAATTCTACCTTTAGAATTCTTGGTCGATAAATTTCTATCTTTAGTCCATCATAACCACGAGAAACTCTTCGGATTATAATGTTGAGGTAAAATAAGTCAACACATACTACTTACCCAACGTAGAAGGGGTCATATGGAGAGTAAGGTCCTATATGCCTACCGACGAAGAAGGGATTCATAGTAGTTTGGCCTATAAAGACTAGTCTCAATTTTAGGTTTTTAGAGGAAGATCCCATCAACTTTATTTTAATTCATTTTAAGTGAACGAATATCTAGCATGCGAGAATGAATAAACTAAGATGATGGCTTAAAATTCGTGTGACATATTTATGTCCATGATAACTAACATCCAAACTATATGAGTCAATTTTCATGCATTTTTAGTAGTAGGTGGTTTGGTTTAGGTGGAATATGATGCACTAACTATCATGTGAAGAAATGCAACAAGAACGAAAAATACGTAAAATTACAAAGTCCTAGTGTGGCCTATCTACCAAAATGAACAAAATACAACTTTGGAATCCATCCAAATTGGACCCGAAAAGCTTGTCTTGATGTTCCATCTTGGTCCATGTAGCGGGAGTGAGCAATCTGATCTCCATCTTTAGTCTTCTCAAATTACATTTAATAAATTACAAATATAAACCTATTTACATTCTAATTTAAAAAAAAACATAACTTCAAAGAAAATAAAAGGAGATTCGAGATCTCAAAATTACATCAAGATCATGTTTCCATCATTACGAAAACATAATCAACTAAGGCCACACTAGGTAATACAAATTACATCCAATTGCAAAAATACGTAAATAAACCATTCAACAAATCATTCAACAAAATAAAATGCATCAACAATAAATTAATCATTCAAGACATAATTCCTTAATTATGTAGAGTAATTTATCCAAACCACCTATTTTAAATGATCAAAATTATGTGACAATTCCTTAATTACTCACAATAATTCCAATCAAACATAATCCAATTTTAATTCATATTATCGTATAATATGAATTAATCCAACATTATTTTAAACCATTTTAAAATAATTGGGTATCCAATAATTGTGAACTTTTTCACAACAACAATCATACATTATCAATATAATGCATAAACAAAAAAATTCGGCCAAATTAAAAAAACAAAAACCGAGTTTTTTTTTTTTTTATAAGCCACGGCCTGTTTTTTTTTTTTTTTTTTAATTTTACATATTAAACATTTTAATTTGATGTTGCTAATATTACAAGATCGGTACAATTATTATCAACATTTAATTAGTATTAAACATTGATTCAAACTAGATGATTCAATTTAACATTTTAAAATGAATATCTAAATCATGATTAAATCGATTATCTTAATATTAGACTAATCATAATTGATTTGAACATCATTAAAATTAATGAATCATGATGCAAAACAACAATTCAACATCATGTACGTAAACCGAAAATATATAGCAAAACAAATGTTCATTAACATTCAAAACAGTTTTCATTTACATTTTAATTTAATCCTTATTAAATTAAAACATCTACAAATTTATCATATTGTCATCTTAACATATTAAAACAACAATATCAATAAATCAAAATCAAAAACAAGAATCAAAAATCAAAAATCAAAAATAAAAAAAAAACATCACGGCCGAGAACTTAAAAAAAAAATTTCAGAAAATTTTTAATTTAATATTTCATCTTTTATGAAAAATCATATTAAATAATTTCGTAGCCTAAGCTCTGATACCACTTGTGGGAAATATCGGTATATTTCAACATGAAATTTAAGGATTATAACGAAATTATAATATATGAAATACGAGTCATAAACGAAATGCATAAAGATTAGAATCAACCTTCGGTCCTAGCAATATGGCCTAAGAACAAATATAGAGATCGATATTCTCCTAATCGTTGCACCCAAGATGCTCTGAGAAATGCCTTTTCTTGTGCTAGAATCAATACCAAAAATTACTGCTAATTTTTTTTGTAAAAAGTTATAATGAGAATGTAGAGAAGAAGAGTTTATATCAAAACTCTCCTACTCTCCTCTTTTGACCGTCCAAATAGTAGTGTAGTAGAGGGAGGAGTCTTCCCTCTTTTTACTCTACTTGTTTTTAGGTAGTGCAGTCAAGATAGGAGTCTTCCCTCTTTTTATTTATTTAATGTATATTATGTGTATGTATTATTATTGTAATTTATGTTGTCACATATTAATAAGTCCATACAACATCTTGTAGTCGATTTATTAATACCGGTCTGACATCATTTATTATGACAATATCGTATAATATATACGTCAACTATAAATATCGTATATTTATAATTTGCTAATTAAATATAACAGTTTATATTTAATTACGAATTAACATTTAATTCGTTTAAGCTTACATTATTTAATCTTATTAAATAATTACATTATATACATCAATTAGATATAACAGTTTATATTGAATTACGAATTAACATTTAATTCGTCTCAGCTAGTATTATTTAATCGTATTAAATAATCGTATCATCATTACATTGACTAACTTTTTAGTCATATACATCGACTAACCTTTTAGTCATATAAGGCATCAATATGATTATATTTTTCATATAATCATATCTCTCAAACACATCCTTTAGGTGTGACTTTTAGGGACCAGTTGATCACCGCCATTAAAATGACAATAACGTCAAACTTCTAGCAACCGTTATCGATAAATGTTAATCAACTGTTAAGAATACTAAGTATACCCTGTGAACCTGTAAGAGATTTATACACGTTATCACACTAACTGTGGAGGACACTAGTTCCAACAATTAGGGTTTGTAGATGAAGATTTATTGAAATTGGGTGCTTGCTTCTAGATTGTAGAGAGAGTGAGGGAGATGGGGACAAAGGCAGAGAGAGGGAAAGGAGATATCATGTGGTTTGCATGGCAAAATAGGCAAAATGATGCTCCTTTTCACTGTTCATTTTGAACAGTAAATTATGTTTGTGAGACTAAAATGATGTGTTTACATGGCAAAATAGGCAAAGTGATGCTCCTTTGTCACTGTTCATTTTGAACAGTAAATTATGTTGCTCACTTTTTAGTAAGGGGTATAAATTGATAGATTTGAATTTTGAAATAATCTTTGTGGGTTTCTTCACATTGGTGGGTTCGTACTTGTGCAGCATAATTTTATGAGGAGTCATTGAATTAAGGTAATGTTCTGCCGGCCGGCCTATAAGAGGTTCTGTACGGTTCTTGTAACCGGGGCCCCAAGATTAGAGGGCCTCATATTTAATAATGTGAGGACTGGAAAAATATCATTATATGGATGTGGTGCAATGGTTTAAGTGATTGTTGCATACTTAAGCAACTCATGTTCGAGTAGGCGTTTTTGGATTTAAATAAAGTCATTTCATTAGGCTTCGATTATGTACTGCCTCCATCCCAATTAATTATTATCTATTTTCTTTTTAAGGTGTATTAGTAAATCGTTATCTATTTCTATTTTTGGTAACTTTTAGCCAAGTGGGCAAGTGGTCATGTGATGTGTGTGTTAGGTTCATATATCTACACTTAAGACATTTCTTAATTAAAACTAATTAACTCTTTAATTAGTTACAAGATCTAGTTACATGCTAACAAATTAAATTGAAATAGAGAAAGAAATAAAATGTTCCTCACATTGAGTTTCAATTGGGTATTAGGCACAAGTACAAGACATCTTCTTGTACTTGTTCTTGAGCTAGATAATATAGGGTGAATTTCCAAAAGCTCCAAGTATAGGAAATCTAACTTTGTTGCACCTAGACTTACCCTTAATCTCTTGAATATTGTTATACTAGAACAACAAACAAGATCCCCTTAAAACGAGTACTAGACACTTGAAGTTTCTACTTTAGAAACTCAAGTTCAACTTCTAATCACAAGTTCTATGAAACTTCTAAAGTTTCTAAGTATGTAGTGATTTTTAGTGAGATGTAGTATTGTATTTCATATGAGATTAACAAGTAAGTTCAAAGAGGAGAAATGATCCCCTCTTAAGCATGCCACAACCGGCCAAGCATAGAGAGGAATGAGCATGCTTATGCTTTTTGTCTAATCAAGACTCTAGGGTGGCTATAAGTATTAGGGTTAGTAATAACTGTGACAACCCTCGCGAATGCGGAAATAAAACATACAAGCATGTGATTAATATAGCGGAACATACGGTGTTTTTAAAAACTTTTTACATGCAAGATAGAAGTACGAGGAATGTCAAATAAATACAAACTAAGATAGAATATACTACAAAGAGACGTAGTCTCTCAAAATGTGATCAAGTAACAAGGTTAATAGCAACTAGCTAAAAATCGTCTAGGGGTGATTCATCCAGGCCAACGCCCGCTAGCTCACACCAGAACCCAAAATACCACAAGCAAAAGCCATAAAAGCAAGCAACCTGTTCATCCATGAAAAACATGAACGCCACAATCAGTGGGGAGTAACTCCGGGTTCTCCCAGCCATATCACATTAAACGTACATAAACGGAAATACGAAAGTAGAACCATGCATATATAGATATACATGTGAAATACGAGAAGGATAAATAGGCAATTCAATATATAAGAATATCGATACATGAAGTCCAAAGCCGTAACCATCATATTATAGAATGACTCGGGGAAGACACTCTTAGGCAACCATACACTCTCACTAGGGCTTGCATCTCACCGTTAGCGGCATAAGTTTGATAAGATTGAGACTCGACAAACAAACCATGCCAAGTCATCCAAAGATCATGAATAATCAATCATATAGTCATCCAACCAAACGTACAATACGTTGACGACATATCTCACGGTAAACGACACGCACTAGCACCGTGTACATGGCAAGTATGATTAAAAGGCATCCACGAGATACAACATTTCCCTGAACGCATACACGATGCTACATTTCGTATATGTAGACTAATTTCCTCCCGGTAGGACGACGATAATAATACGGTCCTAGTCTAAACCTGGCCAGACTCTCGGAATAAATGTTTTCCGATTCGACATGCGATGACATTTCGCATCCAAGACTCGGTCAATCATAGACGCCGAGTACCCCAAATTTGGTCGACATTCACGAAAGAGGCGGAAAAGAGCACAAGCCTCATAACAAGCGGTACGCTACATGCAAATGACACCACCTCGCAAGTATACAACATTTGACGGCCGGGTCGATCAACGCAAAGCGTTCGCCTCCCAACAACGTCGTCATATACCCACTAACACATGCAATCAAGCAGTAAGGTTACACTCCCCGTTCCGACATTCCAGCCTTACGAACGTGGAGGTAGCCAAGGGAATGAGAGTACAAAGCACGTAGGAAATTAGTGGTCAAACCGTAACATGTGTAAAAACCGACTCAAAGTGGAACATACCAAAAACCGTCACAAAACATGCGATACAAGCGAATGGATTATCATATATTCGAAACATTAATATTCAAAGTCAAACCCGAAAGTCAACAAAAGTCAAAGTCAAACCCAAGACCCAAGACCCAAACCCGTCAATTGGAGTGGCCTACAAACAAATCATCAATGCAAGAAAACTAAGTCCAAAGGGTCAAGGAAAGTCAAGGCGGGAATAGAATTCAAAGGTTCAACTTTGGGAAACTCTGGCAGCAAGAAACGCTGCCAGTGCCAGGCAACGCTGCCAGCGTCAATGGACGCTGCCAGCGTCCTGTCTCGGGCACGCGATCCTCATAATTCCAACTTGTTATCAACATACAACAATCAACATCTATCAACACAAACCATCAATTCTCATATCAATTAACAACTAACAACAACCATTATCAACAACACAATTCCTATGGTTACTAATCCTATTCTAAATACGATTATTAACATAGAAAACACATAAAAACACGTAAATGATATCGAGTAACGCTTCACCGTTACCTTTTCGCGTCTTCAATCCGCGTCAATGTCCTGTTCTATCAAGAAGTAGTCTTTGTCGGGGTCTTGGAGGTCACCACCTACAATTAGATAATAAAAGATGAATATAATTCACCTTGAGAAAGACGGATAAATTGAAAAGCGAGAAAGACGATAATTTTATTACCAAAACGGATAGAGGAAGATGAGAGGGAAAGAATAAGACGAACTTGAGTGAATTTGAGCGAGAAATGAATGAGTAGTGACGATTCTAAACTTGATCAAATATGGAGGCTAGGTTTTGGTGTTTACTTGGTGAGGAAGAAGAAGAAGATTGAATGAGGGAGTTAGGGTTGTGAGGGAGTATATGAAGGAGTAAGTGGAAAACATGAGAAAAAGCCCAAAAACGTCTTAAGACGTAACTTACTTGGAATCTCGCGTAAAGTCCAAATACGAACTCGGAAATTCTAAATTAGACACGGAAAATTTAATTCTAAACTAAAACTAAATTTCGCTGAAAAGTATCCGTATAATATGTTTACTATAAAAATAGGGTACATTTGCGGGTGTTACAATCATCATGTCTAATCATCATTAGCAATACATTAAAGCCTAATCCTTACCCAGCCACCCATATAGCCGGTTTTGGTGTGTAATATGGACTCCATTTTATATTTTGTGATTTTGTCATTTGTCACACATGTGACATGTGACATGTGACATGTTATCTCATAATATAATTATGTATTTAACTAATTTAAATACAATTTCATGTCAAATAAATTAAACTTAACATTTTAAGTAATAATTTATAATCACATATATATAAAATGAGTCATCTCATATTTGGTTGATATGATCTACAACTAATTGTAATTATGATCAACCAATCATGCTTATCTCAAATGTTTCATAAACATTAAGCATTCTAATATAACAATTATATTTATTGAATCTTATTTAATCATATTACAATAAGATATATTTCTCACTTGTAAACTTGTCCTGTTTAAGGGATTAATTAATCTGTATCGTTATACAATTAATTAATATTCTTGATTAGGGAATCGTCCTTTCGGTGTGACCTCAAGGAATCAACTGATCACCACCGTCATACGACTGTAATGTCAAACTCTAGTAAGCCAATCATTACCGATTAATGTGGATTAGTTGACTATAATGTTAATCATCCCTTTGTACTCAAACGATAAATGTGATTATCATTTATGAACAATCAACACAATGTTATTGCTTCATATATTATAATCTAAAGTATACAAGTTCCATGAAACTTCATGGTCATCTTGTCTAAATGCAATAAAAGCTTGGACGGTGGATATACTTTTTATCCATTTGTTCCAACTTTATGAATTGCTCATTTTCTTTCCAATCATCGTTATCCCCAATAACATGAAGTTATCTAAGTACATCACTAGATCTCTATCTAGTATTGGGCTCTTTAATCTTGAAACATGCTCCCACTTGTTATCATGATAACCACGTGATGGGTATCTTGGTAGAAGGGTCTACTTATTAGATCCTTGTAATCCACCTTTATCCTCATCATTATGTACTAAGACTCTATTTGTAGAATTTTATTGATTGACACTTCAATCCTCCCTTTCATTTATTCGCTTTTTGATATAACAAAATTTAGCCTTGGATTTTGTCATATCATTTACAGGTTTGGAAACTTGGGTTCGTGTGACACTTAACACGCAACTAAGTTATTATTACCAAACACAAGAATAAACCCATAGTTCTCCTCGAGAATCTCATGGTCATTCTTGAAGGCTATCCAATGACTCTCATGTGGATTACTTGTTATCAACTTGTCATGCTTCAAGCATACAACTTATCAAGGTATGTGCATATCTTGGCATATATGATTGGCCTAATGGCGGAAACATTAGCAATTATTTGTATCCTCTCTCATCTATCACTATAGATTTTGGATACCTACTCCTAGTCTTTCATCTAGGAATGATTTCTCAAACACTCCTCCACGGAAGGCAATGTTAGTTCATCATTCCTAATGACCAATATGTCTCCTACATACGAGACATGTAAGATGTTCTTGCCTTAGATACAATATACTTCTTCCAAGTCTTTCATCTAGAAATGATTTTCTAAACATTCCTCCACGGAAGGTTAGTACATCATTTCTAATGACTAATATGTCTCATACATACAAGCCATGGAAGATATTTTTCTCCCACTAATCTTCATGTTCATACATGATGATTTTTCACTCCACTAATCCTCATGTTCACACATGATAAATCTAGCTCCCACTCAACTACATGCAGAAACATGGGTCTTCGACAATTCGAGGAAACCATTCTCTCATGTTATGCAATGATTATTACAACCTCTCAAATGCTCTCTTAGGATCACACATTGATCTACTAAGTTTTGTACGACAACTTGTCCACTTCTAAATGCCCATTTAGAAAGGTAACGTTAAACAACTCTTTGTCACTTTGTCATACATATACTTTCAATGTATTGTAGATGCAATAATCTTTGGATCTCAAAGATGGTTATATTTGAACTTATATATCATACTTTACAATAAAGTTTTATTCATCTTGGGGAGGTCCAAACCTACCCAAGTGATTTCTCTCATATAGAATCCATCTTAGACAACATGGCTTTTATGTAACAATTTTTAAATTTAGAATGATAACCGCCAACCCATAGATCATAGTCTTATCACTTTCAAAAAGTAGATACTTTCACTTATAAGCTTTCGACCTTGGATGACTTCAGAACATTTTCTCTTGTCTTTGTTTGTGGCATATTTTCTCCCACTCTATCCTTTAGTAAATATGCATATTTACAGGAAGGATAGCACCATAAGCCACAAACAGTTTTGTTTCTTTAGGTGGAAGTGGGGTATAATGCTCTTATTAACTTTGATTAACTTTGAGCGATCTATAGTAGACTTATTTGTTTAGACTTTAGTATTCTAGCTTCTCTATAGACTCACTCTATTTAAGCAAAATACTTGGACTCTTATCCATGTCTTGAAAAAATTTAGGATTCTTAACCCTTCTATAGCTAGTATGGAGTCTAATTGGTGTTTGAAAGAGCTTATCTTAGAGCTTATATGGATTGTAAATCCCCAAATGTGAGTTCATTAACTCGATTTGACTATGCAATTGATCTTTCTTATTTCAAATAAGTTGTGATACTTAGTCACAAGTCCACAAGTGAGAATCCAACTCATAACTTAGGTAATTATAATGATCCAATCATTATATTTTCTCATATGATCAATTTGTCACAATACTTTATGTTTAAGATATTAACTTTGTATAATGAAAAGTTTAGAACATAAATTCCACAAACATAACGACTTGGGTTGAAAACCAAGCTATCATTATATAGTACAACAATTGTCCTTTAAATAATGGAAATAATAACTAGTTTCCATGTCTAACACGGAAATCAAAAGTTCCAAAACGACATTCAAAATAACTAGAAAGACAAATAGCAAGAACGCCAAGTTAATCCTTAGGTGTCCTCTATGCGGTGGCTACCTTAGCTCCCTTATCTTGGAGATTCCTAAAAGCTTGCTTTGCGCTGTCTTTCTTCTCATGCCCTTAATCTAATTAGGAGGATGAGAACTACAACTTGTATCAAAATACCAAAGTTGAGATTAATATCAATAACATAAACATCCGGGAGAACTATTATCTAGTGGAAGAACTCGTCCAGTCTTAATATCTCCCAAATATATGGGCAATTACGTTTCCAAGAGCCTATACCATTAAAATAATGACACTTGTCGTTGGAGGTGACACCCTTCTTAGACTTAGAATAACTATTCCCAATAGCCTTTCTTTGTCCTTAGAAGGTGTGGGCTTGTTCCCTTTGTGTCCACTCTTCTTGAACTTCCCTTTCCTTTTGTCATTTGATGTTCAAAACATATTTTCTAGTGCTATCATGGTAGCCTATATCACGCTCGGTTTGCACAACCAATTTGTGCAACTCATGTAGAGTCGTGGTGACGTTTTTCATGTTGAAGTTCACCCTAAAATTAACAAACCCTTTGATACGGTTTAGGGAGTGGAGTACACGGTCAATCACAAGTTGCTCGGGAATCGTTATTCCTTGCTTCTTGGGGAGATGTCTCAAAGATACAGGTAATAATCGTTCCATGAAGATATGACAATCATGACTTTTCAAGCCTTGCAACTTTAGCTCCTTCATATCAACACATCGACTAAAATCGGATGCATATCCGTTAGGAAATTTTAACTTTCTTAACCACTCACATAATACCTTCCTTTGAGCTTTGTCAAGTGTAAAAATAGATTTTGGCTTAGTGATGTAAGATATAGTGGTGTGGTAAGAGTGTCGATCTCAGGGACGGTTGGTGTCTAGAAATGATCAAATAGTCTACTACGTCTCTTGCAAAGTCACAATGTAGTTTGGGTTTGGATTTGTTGACTAAACTAAATAACAATAATTAAAAGCAAACAAAAACAACAAATTGAATCTAAAACGAGAAAGATTGGATTTTTATCAAATAAGAGGGAAAACCAGGGTGAGTGGGTTCATATGTGTAGTAAAGTCGAGTGAAAAAGCCGGGTTTAATAGTTGAAATGTCGTCTAGCCTAGGAAAGTGAATTGAAGCTTTCGTTCTTACAATTCCTCCTCAAACCAACTCTAACTAGCTATCGCGTCACTAGATACGGTTTGCCAAACTAGCGGTTCTACGAAAAACCACGACTTTCGATCTTATGGTATTCGAAACAAGCGAGAGAATCATGCAAGCTCAAGTAGACATTTCATCAAACATGTTATAAGCATAGCATGGAAACAAGACAATAATCAACTATTAACCCCAACAAGAACACATTAACTCATACTAGAACCCATAATCCCCCACATGACCCTAGCAAGATTACTACTCACTCATATGCAAAGGAAATTCAATTTTAAGTCAGGATTGCAAAATGAAATCAACAACAATAAACATTTTTTAATTAACAATGAGTAGATAACAAGAATTGAAATGCAAACTTAATTAAAGACAAGATTAAGTAAAGAAAATGTACCAACTTAGAAAAAGGTGAGAACTTTGATATAATAACCAAGATTTTGTCACAAATCTTTGAATACAAACCAAGTTCCAACACTAAACCAAGTTGCAATTACTAATTAACAAACTAATTAGCTTAATTATGGAAGATTAATAGAAGATTAAATACTAATTCTATGGAAGTTTCAGATCTAGTCTTTCGTGCCCTTTAATTACATAAGAGGGTCTATTTATAGGTTTACAAAATAGAGGAAAGATGGGCTTCGAAAGACTTCATGGACTGGTAAAGTCACGACCGTGAAATGGGTTTCACGGTCGTGAAACATGTCTCACGACCGTGAAACAGGTCACGGTCGTGAGATTGTGCACTAAACGAGGCAGGAACTTCCCATGATCAAGTCACGACCGTGAAAGGGGTTTCACGACCGTGACTTCACTTTCACGACCGTGAAATGTGTTTCACGGCCGTGAGCTGAAATGCTGGAGAATCCGCCTTCTTGGAAAGGCATCTCACGACCGTGAAATGCCTTTCACGCCCGTGAAATGCTTCTTGTCCCTCTTCCTTTGCTTGACTTTGTTACTTTCTTCCCGGTTTCACTTGCCTTGACTCGAGAGGGCTTTGGCGCATCGAGTAGGGCCCTCAAGGGTATGTGGGGCCCCTGATAGGATATATCGCACACCTGTGCAAAGATAAATTTCCCTAGACACAAATAAATGTAGTACGCGGGTTCGAACACAAGGAGACGGGAATTTTGTTATAAAATGCTATGAATGGACTACTATCAAAGTCGATTTAATGGGTTGGTTTGGTTTGATGTTTAGCTAACTATGATGTAAATTCAATAATATTAAAAGAGTCTAGGGGAGTCGGGTCACTCATGCAAATACGTAAATGCTCATGTTAAACATAGGAATTCTTAATATTGTTTAATTGTTTAGGCTAAAGACACTCATCTCTCGATATTAGTGTCAACCTTAGGTCGAGTCCTAGAGAACTTTCGTTATAACTAGAGTCGTCCTACTACACATGCTTAGTCTAATCCGATTCCATGCCTCTCGACTTATAGAATGAATTAACAAGCTTTATCAATGCAATTGGCCAAATAACAAAGATTAAAAAAACAATATAAGCATGTGATAGAAACAATTTATCAATATTAGTTCATCCTAGTTTTAATATTTACAATTTACTAATTATGCATGTCTTCCTTAATCCATAGACAAATGGAACTACTCACTCATATTGATAATTAAACTAATACTATTTGATATAATAAGCATGATGAATATGAAATTATAAAGGAAATCAACTTGTTAATAAAATGTACTACACTAAGTGAATGACAAGCTAACAATTCTAATGTAGAAAACAATGAAACTATGATTAACTAATGATTCGTAAGGTAAATGACGAAAATGAATACTAACATAAAACTAGAATTAGGATTACCGCAATAGAGAAATATAACTCGGAAATGAAGAACAAATAACCCAAATGCTTGAATGGAAAGATTGAATTACAACTTTGAAATGTAACCAAGTGTTTGACAAAGTGATAACTAAATGTTTAACTAATTATGAAACTAAGAAAAACTTGTGTGCTAAAGCTATGAAAGATATGTGAAATATGAGTAAAGGATATGATAAAAGATGTTATAAAAGATATCCCTAAGTGTCGAAGTCCCTCTCCTTTATATAGGGAGAGGGGACTTGAAAAGCTTGAGTCACAAAAGCTAAACCCCGATCGGGGCCTGGGAACCCCGATCGGGGCCTGGGAACCCCGATCGGGGCCTCCTTAATCCGGGTGGATTGTCTTAATTTCTCCATTTAATGGTTAAAGAATCCTAAGCTATGCCTTTAAACACCTTAATTCTCCAGTTAATTGCATAGTTTAGGGTTTCCTTGAGCATCTAAAGGAGTATCCTATGCTTGAGTTGTGGACTCCTTGCTTTGGGCTTCATTTTTGGTTTTCTTTCATTTTCATTTCAATCCATTTCACAAATCTTCATGCTTGGCTTATCCTTCTCCTTTCATGATCCATTCTTGTTTCCATTAGCTTGTTGGACTTTGGTGCTTGCTAATTGTGTTAGGAAAAAGCCTCTAAATGCTTAGATTCCTACAAAACATAGCAAAAACGAGCAATGCACCTCGAACACGTAATTAGCTCATAAAAATACTAAACAAAGTGTAGTAATCATGTAAAATCGAGCTAAATTAAGGAGTAAAATCATATAAAAACTAGACATATCAAACTCTCTCAAGCTAAACCCTTGCTTGTCCTGAAGCAAGCACATAAGACTAAGACAAGAGAGGAAAACAATGAAGTCCCCACAATTTCAATATCCAATTTTAAACTATCAAGCATAATGACTCAAATCCCGAAACAACATGGGCATAAGGATAATGCAAAAACATGGATGAGATTTACATGGCGGTGTAGCATGAAAGACTTCAATTAAACTTTTTGGCTCTTGCATGATCTTTTGACTTATGGACTCTTACGATACTCTCATACTCATTTTATTGTGAAAGGATTTTTGTAAGTAGCACTCACCTATCCTCGACTCATGAGAGTGTGCCCGCAATCTAATATGGTAAAAATTTCAAAACTACAAGCCAAAAACATTCAAATGCAAGCATGAAAAGGAAGCCATAGGTAAGAAGAAGGTTAGTAAGAGATGGGTAAGAAAGGGGAACAAATGATTTATGGTATGTGGAGCTAAGTCAAGCTAGCAACAACCATATGTAAGGATGCTCAATCCCAAAACTATCCCAAAATTTTCAATACAATTCTTAAGAAAATCTCTCCAAAATATATGCATAAAACATGAGAGTTTCTTAAATCTTTTTTCCTCTTTCTTTTTTTTCATACAAGATATGCTTTTTTTTTTTCATTTCATGCTTTTTTTCTTTCTTTTTTTCTTTTCTTTTTCTTTCTTTCATTTCCATCATTTTTTCATCATTTTTTTTTCAAAGCATTAAGACCAAGCTCACAATGATATTTCAAAATACAACAAATCCTAAATGAGCATCCAAACACAAATTGATCAAGGCTACTAGCTCAACAAGGTAGGCAATTTTTATATGTGGCTAAGGTAGATTTTTGTGAATGGGTTCAAAAAGGCAAATTTATCATGTGAATGGCTCCAAAATGCTAACATATGAATGCATGCTTATAAAGAAATGAAATTAAAACCATACTTGTGTGTATTTGATGTAGCACAAACCATAAGGAGACCTACACTCACCTAAGAGAGACCGAATATGGATGTATCGGTCTAAGGAGGCTCTACCTTACCAATTTGTAGCTTGCCAAAAGTCAAGATCAAGCTTATTAGGTTCAATTTCAATCTTCCACCTACTATGTCAAGACATACCCATGAATGCAATTATCCCGTCAAATAATAGAGAATCATTAGCTATTAAGCTAAAATTGGGATATACAAATGGGTACAACGATGTAAACCATGACCAAAGTAGGCAAGCAAAGCATATGAAGCACACAAATATCAAAGTTTCATAAATTTTCTAACTAAATGCAATCCCTAACTAAAATTCAAATGCAATCTCCCCCCAAGCTAAACACAACATTGTCCTCAATGTGCCAACATGTAAAAACACCCAAGCTAACCGTAAAAACGGTTCAAAGCACAAAACAGGGAAGACAAGAGGTTAATATTTAATGGGGACTGGGAAAAATACAACTAAAGTGCAAAGCAAAAATAACTTACTAGACTAGCTAGCCTCCCCCAAGCTAGTATGTATACGGGGGATACCTTCATGCATCAATCAAGTAAAGGGCCAAAAGTTGAAACCCTTCCTACCCTTCTTCTTACCACGACCACCTCCCGAAGTATCACTACTACCACTAGGCTCATCACTTGGAAGAGGAGTGACATATTCACCAATATTTTGCCCACTTCCAAGCCCCTCTCCATAGCTACTATAAGCACCACCATAACCGCCACCATATCCTCCACCATAGCCTCCTTGAAATGCTTCAACTCCATAATCCGAATTGCAAAAATCCGGACCGACATCATGGTGAGTATAAGTACTTGCATCATGGTTAGGAGGATGGAATCCATCCGAGGGATAATGATAAAAATATGGATGCGGTCCCTCGGGTCGAATCACCCCTTGCCTAGCAAAGTGATCATAAATAGAATACAATGCAAGCCTTTGGTCATCACGAATAACATTAATACTAAGACTAAGGTCACGCATCATATCCGTCACACCAACGCTAAATGTGGAATGACGTGCTTAAGTCGGTGGAACTCGAGCACGACGGTCAACGGTGGTAGCTCGCTCACCTCTAAGTGGCAAATGGTAAGTGGGTCGAATAAAGGGGCAATTCTCACGTCGGGGTTTAGTATGGACCAAAGGTTGAAGCTCTCTCGTCTCTCCTGGTAGTGTAATAGAGTCTTGATTACCAATCCTCCAAATCATATCCGGGTGGGAGATCCGAAACCAATTACAATATAAGAAATAGTCATAATCTAGTCCATCCCCCCTTTCCCGACTCTCCAAAGGAACCAAATCGGTGGTATCTTGGTTGAAACGGCAGACGGTATGGGCAATTCTAGAAACCAACCCACCCAAAACAATGGACCGATTTTTTGCATTACATTGTTTGGTTAAGTGGCTAGCAAATGTGTAAGGAATATTCATTTCCCAATCGGCATCACCGTTTACATTAAGAAAGGCACCTTTCGATTTCGATACTCCTCACCGAATGAGGCTCATTCCTCCCAAAGAAAGTCCACCCCATAAATCATTGCCAAATGAGAATTTCGGGGTAATGGATGTATTGGTGAGGGGTATGGTCCCAACCAGTGAATGGGTAGTGAGAAATGGATGCCCAAGTTAATTCGGGTAGGTAATATTTGGGTGATTCGGTACACAAACCCTCACAACGTAAAGCAAAAATCTTAGCAAAGTCCGACAAATCCATACGATAAGCATTATTAAACAATCAGAATGATACAAAATGGACAAGCCCTTCACGTTTTGATTTATAAAACTCGAAAGAACTCAAAAACTCAAGTGTGAGTTCGGGAAAGGTTAGATAATCCATTTTGTAACAAGCTATCATACCAAGATTTTTAAATAAAGCCTTAACATGTTTATCAATTCCGATTCTTTTCAAAGAAGCGTGATTGATAAACTTAGTTGCTTTCATACCTTTGGAGCGTAGGAGGACCCAATTATCCCATTGTTTTTTATCACTAAAGACCACTCGGGGATAATCATCATCATTCCATTCCGGTACATCGGGCATTTCAACATCCTCCGCAGCTTGGGAGGATTCCGCACCACCTCTTCTTCTCTTTGGAGGACCTTGGGTAGGAGCCTTTCTAGGTGCCATTTTTATGAAATTTTAAGACGAAATTTCATCCTAAGGCTACTAAAATCCATCCAAATAACAATAATAGAACAAATAAGTAAGCTAATTCATCCTACAAACATTAATAGAGCACAAGACAATCAATTTTTAGCATAATAAAGCACAAAATCAATTTCCCCCAATTTGAGTTAGGGTTTGATAAACTTGATTACATTGATTGAAATTGATGAAATTAGAGATAAATGAAGGCAAAACTTACTTGATGATGGTGAGGAGTGAATGATGCTTGCAAATCAATGAAGGAATTGATGTTCCTTTTGAGTTTAAGTGAGAGAATGAAGAAAATAGAGGAAGAAGGAGTACCGTCGGGTTGGAAATAAGGAATAGCTGGGATTTCGTTTGCTAATAAAACAGACGAAAAAATAGATGAGTAGAAAATGGAAACCCCGATCGGGGCCTGGGAACCCCGATCGGGGTTTGCCCTCTGTAAGTCTCCTGATTTTTTTCCCGTGTTTTGTTGTATTAATTCCCCGAACGGGTTTCCGTGCTTGGGGATGCGTGAATTTCCCCATCGACTCTTCTTGTCTTCATTTTTTCACCTAAAAATCAAAAACAAACATCGTCAAGTCTAGTTAAGTCTAAAAAAAACGAGAAATTACAGAAAATAAGAAAATAAAGAAAATAAAATGAAAGCAGACAAAAGCTTGGGTTGCCTCCCAAGAAGCGCTGGTTTAACGTCCCGCACGACGTATGAAGTTCGAGTTGGTTCAAGTGTCCATGCGAACTCCCTCGATTACCCCAACGAGCGCATTCTCATGGTAGACCTTCAAACGATGGCCATTGACTTTGAATTTTTCGCCATTAGTGGTCATCACTTCAACGGAACCAAACTTGTTGACATTTGTACCGATATATGGGCCGGACCACCGCGATCGTAATTTTCCCGGAAAGAGCTTGAGTCGGGAATTAAAAAGTAACACCTTATCACCGATTTGAAACTCCTTCTTCAAAATC
The DNA here is from genome assembly GCA_022085475.1 of Heliosperma pusillum. Classification (NCBI taxonomy): domain Eukaryota; kingdom Viridiplantae; phylum Streptophyta; class Magnoliopsida; order Caryophyllales; family Caryophyllaceae; genus Heliosperma; species Heliosperma pusillum. The sequence goes on from JAIUZE010019866.1 coordinate 20,797, forward strand.
CTCTTATCATGTCATCTCTTTGTTTTCTCTTTGTAAAGACGGGAGCTCTCATAAGCTTCTAAACGGAACTCATCAAGTGCATTCAATTGTAACATCCGCTTTTCACCACTCAACGTGGAATCCATGTTGAGCTCCTTGATTGCCCAATAAGCGTTATGTTCCATCTCAACGGGGAGATGGCACGCCTTTCCATAGACCAACCTATATGGTGAAGTACCAATAGGTGTCTTATATGCGGTATGGTAGGCCCACAAGGTATCATCAAGCTTCATGCTCCAATCCTTTCGTGACTTGGCAACAACTTTCTCGAGAATGGATTTGAGCTCACGGTTAGAAACCTCCACTTGGCCACTAGTTTGTGGATGATAAGTCAAGCCTCTTCTATGATAGACCCCATATTTCTCCAATAAGGTATCAAGTTGTTTCTCACCAAAGTGAGTACCACGGTCACTAATAACCACTCTTGGGGCCCCAAACCTCGGAAATATGATCTTCTTGAATAAGTTAACCACGGCACGAGCATCGTTTGTTGGAGTAGCTATTGCCTCGACCCATTTAGAGACATAATCGACGGCAACCAAAATATACCGATTCCCTTTTGAGGAAGGAAACGGTCCTTGATAGTCAATCCCCCAAACATCGAAAACCTCCACTTCCAAGATAACATTTAAAGGCATCTCATGCCTCCTCGATATAGAACCCGTTCTTTGGCAAGCATCGCAAGCCGTAACAAAAGCTTTGGCATCTTGGAACATAGTTGGCCAATAGAAACCGGATTGCAACGCCTTTGCAATGGTCTTGGATGGCCCATGCTGACCACCATAAAGAGAAGAATGGCATCCTTATAGCACCCCTTTCACATCCCAATGTGGGATACACCTCCGAAATAGCCCATTGGAGCAATGTTTGAATAGATATGGATCATCCCATATGAAGAACTTTGCATCGTGTAGAAACTTCTTCCTTTGTTGATATGAAAGGCTAGGTGGCAATTCCTTTCCAACTAGAAAGTTGGCTATGTCGGCATACCAAGGAGTATTGGCTTCCAACATCATTAGAGCATCATCGGCGAAGGAATCATCAATAGGTATATCAATACCTTCATCATCAAACCTCAAGCGGGATAAGTGATCGGCAACAATGACATTTTCGGCCCCCTTCTTGTCTTTAATCTCAAGATCAAATTCTTGCAAGAGCAAGATCCATCGTATCAACCTTGGCTTAGCTTCTTGTTTGGCTAGGAGATGCTTTAGAGCGGCATGATCGGTATGAACAATGACTTTGGAACCAATCAAGTAAGAGCAAAATTTGTCTAAGGCATAGACAAGGGCAAGTAGCTCCTTCTCCATGGTGGCATAGTTGATTTGAGCCGCATCCAAGGTTTTGCTAGCATAGTAGATAGCATGGAGAACCTTGTCCTTCCTTTGTCCTAGCACAGCACCTACCTCATAGTCACTAGCATCACACATGAGCTCAAATGGTAAGTTCCAATCCGGTGACTGGATGATAGGTGCGGAAATCAAAGCCTTCTTGATCCTAGTAAAAGACTCAAGACAATCATTAGTAAACACAAAGGGAGCATATTTTAAAAGAAGCTCCGCAAGGGGTTTGGCAATCTTAGAAAAATCTTTAATGAAACGGCGGTAGAAACCCGCATGGCCTAAAAAACTCCTTACTCCCTTGACATTTACCGGTGGGGGTAGTTGCTCAACAACTTGGACCTTAGCACGATCCACTTCAATTCCTCTTTCCGAGACAATATGACCAAGTACCAGCACCCCTTCATTGACCATGAAGTGGCACTTTTCACAATTCAATACCAAGTCAACCTCTTCACAACGCTTCAACACTTTAGACAAGTTAGCCAAACAAGCATCAAATGAAGAACCATAAACACTAAAATCATCCATAAACACTTCCATGATAGACTCAATAAAGTCGGAGAAAATGCTTATCATGCAACGTTGGAAAGTGGCAGGGGCATTACAAAGACCGAAAGACATTCTACGGTAAGCAAAGGTACCATAGGGACAAGTAAACGTGGTCTTCTCTTGGTCATCCAGGTGAATGGGTATTTGAAAGAACCCGGAATATCCATCAAGATAGCAAAAATATTTATGACATGCCAACCGCTCCAACATTTGGTCAATAAAAGGTAAAGGGTAGTGATCTTTCTTGGTGGCCAAATTCAATCTCTTATAGTCAATACACATTCTCCAACCCGTTACAATCCTAGTTGGAATAAGTTCATTTTTATCATTTTTGACTACGGTGGTTCCTCCTTTCTTAGGAACCACTTGGACCGGACTCACCTATTTGGAATCGGAAATTGCATAAATAATTCCCGCATCTAACAATTTAATCACTTCCTTTTTGACCACTTCTTGCATGTTAGGATTTATTCGTCTTTGACCTTGGACACATGGTTTATGATCTTCCTCTAGATGGATTCTATGCATGCAAAACTCGGGGCTTATGCCCTTTAAATCATCTAGTTTATAGCCAATAGCTTTCTTGTGGGATTTTAAAACACAAAGCAAAGAAGACAATTGACTCTCACTCAAATTAGCACCAACAATTACCGGGCACATTTCCTCATCATCTAGAAAAGCATACTTCAAATTGGAAATGAGGGGTTTAAGTTTGGGTTTTTGTACCTGAAGGTCTTGAGGTCTAGAAACCAAACCTATAAAGTGTGAGCTCTCCTCCAATGATAACTCTTCCCCATCCAATTCATTCTCCAAAGGATCCATCTCATCATTGCCAATCTCATGATCACCTGCAAACGATTCTAATAGCAAGAGTGCCTCCAATGGATCTTTAACCAAAGACCGAGAGATAGAGTCATCTATAACAAGGTCAACAACATCCAAAATATCAATAGAAAAGCAAGACTCTTCTAAAATTGGACTCTTCATGGCACTATTCAAATTGTATGTGACTTTATCATCACCCACTTCCAATGTAATTTTACCATTCTTGACATCAATGACCGCGCCTGCGGTATGTAAAAGGGTCTTCCCAAAATGATTGGGATTTAGGCATCTTCGGCCATGTCAAGAATAATAAAATCAACCGGAATGAAGAATTTACCAACTTTGACGGGAACATCCTCCAAAACTCCCAAAGGGCGTTCTATAGAACGATCCGCCATTTGCAAAGTGACACTAGTACATTTCAAGACTCCCATATTAAGTTTAGCACAAATAGAGTAAGGAATGACACTTACACTAGCACCTAAATCACATAAAGCTTTATCCATTTGATAGGTACCAATTGTGCATGGAATGGAAAAACTACCGGGATCTTTTAACTTAGGAGGGGACTTGTTTTGCAAAAGAGCACTACACTTGGCGGTGAAGGCTATAGTTTCAACTTCGTCAAAAGTCCTCTTCTTAGTTAAAATGTCTTTCATGAACTTAGTGTAAGACGGAATTTGAGTGATTAATTAGGTAAAAGGAACAGTTACCTGGAGGTTCTTCACAACTTCCATAAATTTACCGAATTGGGTGTTCTTGTGATTCTTTGCCAATCTATGAGGGAAAGGCACTTTGACTTTTTCCGGCTCCTTTGTCTCAACAACCTTCTTTGGAGGAGCATCCTCCACATCTTTGACTTGCTCAACCACAATAGGATCATCCACCTTCTCGGGCATAACCTCATCTTTCTTACCACTGGATGAAACCTCCATCTCAACAAGCACCTCCTCATTGTCTTTGGGCATGGGTGGCTCATCATACTTTGTACCACTTCTCAAGGTGATTGCATTGAGAGTATCATGTGGTTGCTCACCTTGAGGTGGTAATTGACCCGGTCTCCTTTAAGAGCTAGAAGTGGCTAGTTAAGCCATTTGTTGCTCTAACATTTTGATTGCGGAACCATGGCTTTGATCATTTTTTTTGAAATTGAGCTAACATGTCCGATTGAGTCTTAGCCAATTGTACTACTAAGAACTTGAGTTCTTGATAGTGTTGTTGGACATTTTGTGGTGGTAGAACTTGGGTTGGTTGGAAGTTTTGGATTGGTGGTCTTTGTTGGTAGTTTTGACTTTGATAACCCGGTGGATAATTGAATCTTTGTTGTGGGACATAGGCATTTTGTTGAGCTTGAGGCACAAAATTTTGTTGGGGTTGAGGATTGAGCACATTGTTGCTTTTGTAAGACATGTTGGGGTGGAATTTTGTGTTCGGGTTGTAAGTATTGGAAAAGGTACCCGGTGGATAAGAACTTTGTTTAAAAGTTTGAAAAGCACATACCTCTTCCATAGTGGCTTGGCACACATTAGAGTAATGACCCGCACCTCCACAACTCTCGCAAACAACAATTTGACTAGTAGAAGACACGACATTGAGTTGATGAACCGCTTGTTGAGCCTCCAACTTTTCTTGGAGCAAAAGGATTTGATTCTTCAAGATGCTAGTGTCGGCAACTTCCTCTCCTCCTTGGATGGGTGCACTTCGGGAATTAACATATTGGGCATCGTGGATCGCCATAGATTCAATGGTGGCATGAGCAATATCCGTGTCAATTTCTTGAAAACGCCCATTGTTGGCGGAATCAAGAATTCTTCGGGATTCGGCACAACACCCATTGTAGAATGCTATGGCAAGGAACCAAGCATCCAACCCATGGTGTGGGCATTGCCTTTGGAGCTCCTTGTACCTCTCCCAAGCTTCATATAACCTCTCAAGAGCTTGTTGACGGAATCCCGTGATTTGGCTCCTCAAAGTTTGAGTTTTCTCGGGTGGAAAAAACTTTTGATATTAGAAAGCAAGAGTCAATGTCTCCCAATTTGTCACTCCCATGGTGGCACGATCAAGGCTATTGATCCAAAGCTTGGCCTTCCTCTTCAAAGAAAAAGGGAAAAGTATTTCCCTAATTTGGGCTTGAGTGACACCCGTTTGGCGAATCATGGAGCAATAGTCACAAAAGTTTTGCACGTGCAAATTGGGATCCTCCAAAGGACTTCCTCCAAATTGCTTCCTCTCCACAAGGGTAATGAAAGCTGGTTTGATCTCGAATTCCGGGGCGGTAATTTGAGTGGTGGTGATACCGGCCGGAAGCATAGTCGTGGTGGGCTTGGAATGATCGCACACCTATGCAAAGATAAATTTCCCTAGACACAAGAAAATGTAGTACGAGGGGTCGAACACAAGGAGACGGGAATTTCGTTATGAAATGCTATGAATGGACTACTATCAAAGTCGGTTTAATGGGTTGGTTTGGTTTGATGTTTAGCTAACTATGATGTAAATTCAATAATATTAAATGAGTCTAGGGGAGTCGGGTCACTCATGCAAATACGTAAATGCTCATGTTAAACATAGGAATTCTTAATATTGTTTAATTGTTTAGGCTAAAGACACTCATCTCTCGATATTAGTGTCAACCTTAGGTCGAGTCCTAGAGAACTTTCGTTATAACTAGAATCGTCCTACTACACATGCTTAGTCTAATCCGATTCCGTGCCTCTCGACTTATAGAATGAATTAACAAACTTAATCAATGCAATTGGCCAAATAACAAAGATTAAAAAAACAATATAAGCATGTGATAGAAACAATTTATCAATATTAGTTCATCCTTGTTTTAATATTTACAATTTACTAATTATGCATGGCTTCCTTAATCCCTAGACAAATGGAACTACTCACTCATATTGATAATTAAACTAATACTATTTGATATAATAAGCATGATGAATATGAAATTATAAAGGAAATCAACTTGTTAATAAAATGTACTACACTAAGTGAATGACAAACTAACAATTCTAATGTAGAAAACAATGAAACTATGATTAACTAATGATTCGTAAGGTAAATGACGAAAATGAATACTAACATAAAACTAGAATTAGGATTACCGCAATAGAGAAATATAACTCGGAAATGAAGAACAAATAACCCAAATGCTTGAATGGAAAGATTGAATTACAACTTTGAAATGTAACCAAGTGTTTGACAAAGTGATAACTAAATGTTTAACTAATTATGAAACTAAGAAAAACTTGTGTGCTAAAGCTATGAAAGATATGTGAAATATGAGTAAAAGATGTAATAAAAGATGTAATAAAAGATATCCCTAAGTGTCAAAGTCCCTCTCCTTTATATAGGGAGAGGGGACTTGAAACGCTTGAGTCACAGAAGCTAAACCCCGATCGGGGCCTCTTTAATCCGGGTGGATTGTCTTAATTTCTCCATTTAATGCTTAAGGAATCCTAAGCTATGCCTTTAAACACCTTAATTCTCCGGTTAATTGCATAGTTTAGGGTTTCCTTGAGCATCTAAAGGAGTATCCTATGCTTGAGTTGTGGACTCCTTGCTTTGGGCTTCATTTTTGGTTTTCTTTCATTTTCATTTCAATCCATTTCACAAATCTTCATGCTTGACTTGTCCTTCTCCTTTCATGGTCCATTCTTGTTTTCATTAGCTTGTTGGACTTTGGTGCTTGCTAATTGTGTTAGGAAAAAGCCTCTAAATGCTTAGATTCCTACAAAACATAGCAAAAACGAGCAATGCACCTCGAACACGTAATTAGCTCATAAAAATACTAAACAAAGTGTAGTAATCATGTAAAATCGAGCTAAGTTAGGGAGTAAAATCATATAAAAACTAGACATATCAGCCCCCAAGGTATGCCGTGGGTCCTCCGAGTGATTCACCTTCTTCTTTGTCGATCGAAACTAGGTAGAAATCGCCTCAAATGACGGTTTACCTACAAAAACACGGTAAAAGCGAGAAATATGCTCGAAGAAGGTAAAACACGTAGAAACGCTCTTAGGGAGCGTTAAAGACAAGCAAAACGAGACAAAAAGGGGTGAAAATATAGGGTGAAATGACACTATATCAGATTGATTATTAGGTTGAGATTTATGTTATTAGATTGTTAAAATTTCTATTGATTATTCTAAGTTAAATTATTGTTACTAAAATAGAATTTGGGGAAAATTGCTATAGATGATAGAATTGTTGTTGAATAACCTTAAAAATGGGGAAAAGTAATATAGATTATAGTTTAATGTGTTTATTAGTATGAGATTTGAGATAATTTGACCTAGATTATGATTATTAACCTTGTTAGTGTTAGAATTGGGAGAAATATTTGTAGCTAGTAGTAATTAGTTTAAATTAGCAGGAATTGGTAGTAAATAGTAGTAATTGTCATTATTGTGTTATTGTAGGTGGTGACTTTGTAGAGGAGGGCTTATTGCTTTGTTGCTTGAGATTTTCTTGTTGACTTGCTTTGCTAAAGGTAGCTTAATCCTATTCAGATTATGTGTATGTGATTGATTGATGTGGATTATGATATGATTGGTGACATGTTGATTGGAGTTTGGGTGTTTGATGATAATTGTGTTATATTGGTGTATTGGAGGTGTTTATTATAGCGGTTACGGGAAACCGGCACTATAGACTCTGTGAGTTGCTACTCTTGGTTCCCGCCATGGAGGAGATAGTGCATATGGTGATAACCTAGGTTTGGGGGTGACATATTGCGGTATGACCCATCGTGTCTACATCGTGCCCCGGACACGACGGTGTGCTTGTTTATGGCACCGCGATTGGTGGTTCGGTGTGCTCATTGTTGGCACTGAGGAGCGCTACTTGATGTCACCAGATATGTGTGATGATGATAATGTGATTGCCTGTGGATTAAATATGTACATGTAAACTGACCATTGTTGTTTGTTGTAAGTTGTAACTACCGTGATCCATACTACATTTCCGGTGTATGGGGAGCAGGTGTTGAGCAGGTGTGATGATGATATGCTATGATGACTTATTGAGGCTTGCACGAGGCATTCATCGCGACTTTTGGCTTAGCTCCTTGCCTAGTTTTTTCTTGACTTTGGATCATGTTATACTTGAGTTATACTCTTGACTTTAATTTGAGTTGTATTTGGCTTTTGTAAATTTTGTTGACAATTTCATTTTATGTTATGTTAAACTTGTTTTGAGACTCACTTTGGTACATCCTACCTGTAACACCCGCAAATGTACCCTATTTTTCTAGTAAAAATATTTTACGGACACTTTTCAGCGAATTTTAGTTTTAATTGTAAATTTAATTTTCCGAGTCGAATTTAGAATTTCCGAGTTCGTATTTGGAATTTCCGCGAGATTTCAAGAAAAACCCGTCTTGAGCCGTCTTTGACTTTATTGACTTTTTCCTTGACTTTTCCACTTACTCTTCATATACTCCCTCACAACCCTAACACCCTCATTCAATCTTCTTCTTACTTCATCACTAAGTAAACCCCAAATCCCTAGCCTCCATATTTGATCCATCTTCGAATCATCGCTACGCTTTCATTTCTTGCTCAAATTCATCTAGGTTCGTCTTATTCTTCCCCTCTTAGCTTCCTCTATCCGTATTGGTAATAAAATTACCGTCTTTCTCGCTTTTTAAATTATCCGTCTTTCTCAAGGTGAATGATATTCATCTTTTATTATCTAATTGTATGTAGGGTGGAGACTAGGAAGGTTTAGAAATCGATTAAAGACGCGAAAAGGTAACGGTGAAGGGTTACTCGATATCATTTACGTGTTTTACATGATTTCTATGTTAGAATTCGTATTTAGAATACGATTAGAAAGCTTAGAAATTGTAGTATTGATAATGATTGTTGTTAGTTGATGATTTTTGATGATGATTATTGATTGTTGATAGTTGTTAGAAGTGATTTATGAAAAGTGAAAATGTTTGAATGTATGTTGAAGGCTCTCGGGTGAACTGTTAACTCATGTCACGGGCGTGAAATACAAGTCACGGTCGTGACTTGTGCAGTTTCACTGCACTGACCCCTTTTCGTAAAATGATCATATCTCCTTCGTTACTTGCTTGTTTTAGGCTTGTGACCTATCGTTGGAACCGTAAGAGGATAAGATATCACCTCGACTTAGAATTTTTGTATTTGCATGTCTAGAACTCTAGTTATGACAGTTTTAAGTGAACCCTTGTTTTAGTTAGTTTCCAAACTTGTTGTTTTGGAGAGGTATCTATGTTTCTTATTTATTATGCTTCTTAAACTTGGTCTAACGCTTATGTATCAAGTATTGATTCATGTTTATCATATTTACATTTATATAATGCCATATTCTCATGTTTTGTGACGGTTTTTGATATGTCCTACTTTGAGTCGGTTTTTACAAATGATACGGTTTGAGCACTATTTTGTTATGTGCTTTGTACTCTCATTCCCTTGGCTACCTCCACGTTCGTAAGGCTGGAATGTCTGACCGGGGAGGTATCCTACTGCTTAATGCATGTGTTAATGTGCATCGCTACTTGTTGGGAGTTGAACGCTATGCGTTGATCGACCCGGCCGTCAAATGTTGTGTACTTGCGAGGTGGTGATATTTGCATGTAGCGTACCGCATGTTATGAGGCTTGAGCTCTTTTCCGCCTCTTTCGTGAATTGATCTACCGAGAATGTGGGTACTCGACGTCTATGATTGACCGAGTCTTGGATGCGAAACGTGATCGCATGTCGAATCGGAAAATGTGATTCCGAGAATCTGGCCAGGTTTAGATTAGGAGCCTTATCGTTCCTACCAGGAGGAAATTAGTCTACATATACGAAATGTGATCGTGTATGCGTTCAGGGAAATATGATCTCGTGGATGCCTTTTAATCATACTTGCCATGTACACGGTGCTAGTGCGTTTCATTTACCGTGCGAGATGTCGTCTTGTGTCGTTGTCTTTGAATGCGTGATTTCATGATTGTATTCATGGTCATTGCATGACTTGGCATCGTCAATGTATGTGTTCGTGAATGGATGATAATATGATGGATTTATTGTGATCATCGCATGACTTGGCATGGTTGTTTGTCGAGTCTCAATCTTATCAAACTTATACCGCTAACGGTGAGATGCAAGCCCT
>JAIUZE010019867.1:0-10277 GCA_022085475.1 Heliosperma pusillum
GCATAAGTAAATAAGATTAGAGAATTACCGATAAAGAAGATGAGTATATAAGAATGAAAGTAAGAACAAATACCCAATAACAAAAGCTAAATAAACACTAGAGAAACACTAAGAAAACTATAAAAACTTGTAAGAAAGTGTGCTAAAAGAAATGATAATAGATTATTAGATTATTGTAAGATTGTGTGATTGTGTGTTTTGATGCTTGGATGATCATTGGCTTTTATAAGGCTGCATGACTGCTGATCCTCTTGCAAATTCGTACCCTAGTCAATGCATTAAACCACCCAATTAAGCTCGGATTGAAGAAGAGCCAAGTAACGTCTTCTTGCAGAAATACCCGATCGGGTAACAGGCAATCCGATCGGGTTTTTGTGTAAGTCGGATTTTCCGTCTTTTAATCTTAGGCACGGAATCCTATGCCTTAGTCTTTGGTCAATGCACCACGGAGTTGGGCTTGGGCTGATCTTATCTTGACTTGGGTTGAGTTTTCTTCTAAAGTTCAAAGCCAAAAATCTAAATTGAGTCCATTCGGGGAAAGATGTAGCGGAATTGTAATCAAATTGTAAACTGGCTATCATCAATTTCCTTGAAAACTCGTATCCTAGTGTCTTTGCTCCATAAAGTAGGAAAATATAGCAAAACCGCTTCATTTCCTATAAAATGAGTCAAAACACGCAAAACAACTAGAATAGCAGTATTAGCTCGTTAATCACTTAACAAAGTGCATAAATCGTATAGAAATCGAGCTAAAACGGGGGATAAATCAATACAAAATATCACTTATCAGTTACACACCACCCGGAAATGGAAAGATCACAATCAGACCGTAGAAGAATACCTTGGCCTGTAGAACCCTTAAGATATCAAAAAACATGGAGCGCCGCGGTCATATGTTCTGTCCGAGGATTACTAAAAAACGTGACAAAGTATGAACGGCGTAAGACAAATCTTGTCGAGTGACAGCAAGATAGACAAGACAACCCACGAGTGGATGATAAGACTCAACATCTTCTACAAAAGCGCCAGTTGCCAACCCAAGTAGATGATTTTGCTCGATGGGTGTGGCAACGGGTTTTGCCTCAAGAAGACCCGTTTCAGAAATGATGTCAAGAGCTTATTTCTTTGACTGAGATAAATACCGTCTTTGTTTCGCGCCACTTCCAAGCCAAGGAAATACTTAAGGGGCCCCAAATATTTCATATGAAAATAAGTTCCCAAGTATGTCTTAAAGTTAGCAATGGTCGTCGCATCATTACCTGCAATAACGAGATCGTCTACATATATAAGGACAAATAAACGTACCTCGTTTTGCGAGTAAGAAAATAATGAGTAATTAGAATATGGCTGAGTGAACCCGTAATCTTGAAGCCGTGACGAGCTTAGCAAACCAACATTTGGGTGCCTGTCGCAACCCGTACAAAGATTTCTTCAACCGACAAACTTTGCCCTCCTTGCCTCGACTGAAACCTGGAGGTAGCCTCATATATATACTTGTTCATGTAAATCACCATGAAGGAAGGCGTTATGAACATTCATCTGATGTAGGTCCCAGTTGACGATGACCAGGGCTAGAAAAGTCCGAATTGTGACCATTTTAACTACGGGAGCAAATATCTCTCCGTTATCCAAACCCTCCACTTGATGATTTCAAAAGATGAGAAGACGTGCCTTAAGGCGTTCAATAAAGCCGTCGACTTGTATTTAATCTTATAAATGCATTGGCATCCGAGAGCTTTCTTATCAACAGGAAGGTCAGTGAACTCCCACGTGTCATTACGCTCAAGAGCATTGATTTCGAATTTCATGGCCTCACACCACCCATTGTCACGGATTGCATCTTTAAAAGACAGGGGCTCAAATCCAGTTGTCATAGCTGCAATAAAGTTATGATGTTTGTCCGAGAAAGCATGACAGCCAATATAGTTTGTGAAAGATAAAGGTGTACCTGAGGGCGACGTTGGTGAGGTAGGTGAGCTAGTATCGGGAGATGGAGTGCGTGTGGTGTCAGGAATGTAACCACGTAGTTGAGAATTAGGAAACTTTTGACGATAACACCGACTAAGAGTAGAATCGGTCGTGATAGCACTCGTCTCATTATTCGTGTCAGGAGGACTATCCACGACAGGCTGGTCACCCAAGGCAACATTTTCCTCGGAAGTGGAGCCCACGACATAAGTGTCCCCGACGTGTTTACGTTCGACTCGATCGTTTTGTTGGGGCGTACCGACGCAAGATTTTTGAAGATGATTCCCATGAGCAAAGAAATACCCAGCCATACAATTGAACTCAGTACCGTTGTCACTCCTCATAATTTTAAGAGATTTGGAAAATTGTGTTGAGACCATGTTAATAAAATGCATAAACATATATGTCCCCTCCGTTTTATCAAGCAATAAATAAACCCATGTAGCTCGTGAAAAATCTTCGACTATCGTCAAAAAAATATTTTGCCCGGCAAGAAGAAGAAATGTGATAGGGTCCCCACAAGTCATAGTGAATTAAATCAAAAATACCCAAGTTAAAGCACGTTGTTCATTGGAGCAAAAACTATGACGATGTTGTTTAGCAAAATGGCATACATCGCAAACCATATTTTTATTGAGATGAAAATTACGAGAAGCAAAAGGAATAGTCCTGACCACTTTATCACATGGATGTCCTAGTCGACGCCGCCAAAGATCATAAGAACCCAAGTCACATACTTGACGGCCTAGCACACATAGGCATCCAATATAGCCCGTCCCTGAGCGCACCTACTCCAATCGTCGTCCTGGAAGTGTGGTCCTGGATAAGACAAGAACGTTTAGCGAACTCAAATAAAAAAACGTTCTCTGAAGCAAGTTGTGAGACGGATAATAAACTGCAAGTGAGACTAGGAACAAAAAGAACATGAGGAAGGGTAAGAAAATCGTTTATATAACCGGGCGAGCTACAATTGTTTGACAGTCTTCCAAATAAGAAAGGGTTCCAGTGACATGATTCGATGCCCCTGTGTCGATAATCAAAGAGCATATACCACGCAATCAGTCAGAAACAAGGACGGAATTTGTGGCAACACTGGAGGTCACAAGGACGGAATTTTGTGTTTCTTGTAGTGTCGTTTGACTACCTGTCATTTTGACATTAGCAAAGGTGTCGTTTTTTTGTATTTTTTTTCAAGTGTTTGAGAAAGAAACCTTCTCTGATACCATGTTAAGATAATTAAAGAGAGAATGTTGTGCTATCTCAATCCTTGGTAGCCAATTTATAGTACAAAGGATGAAAGTCCCAAAGCCTTCATTAGGAATACAATTACATTTCCCAAGGCTCTATTGGAAAGGTAACCATAGAAAATTACAATGTAACATGGGAAATAACAATGAAGACTATGATGCATTGGTTAGGTTCAATATATAGGTCTCTTTATGGTTATTAGGAGTATGGTTAGTGATAGGGCTGAGCAAAAATATACGATACGGTTTTAATATACGGATGCGATACGGTATACGGTTGTAATTACACGAATTTCCGGGAACACGATACGAATTTCCGGGTATACGATACGGTTTTTAATTAAACCGTATCGGGTCCGGGTCGGGGAAAATCAAAACCGGATATACGGTTTTTGACACGGTTTAATTAAAAATAACAAAAAAAAGTTGTATGTGAAACTTTGGGTTTGATATGCACTATTTGTGTGAAACTTTGAGGGTCAATCTTTGGATGTGAAACTTGCAATGTATATAACTACTTTGTGGGTGTCAAAGTTTTATGTGAAGCGATGAAAGTTTGAATTTTTTCATCTCAAAACTAACTTTGCAAGTTGTTATATTTCGTAATAATAGGCCTAATAGATTATATAGGCATCCTAGTAGTGGGTCGTTACTAATTTTGTGAAATCAATTTTTGATGTTTGACCATTATTAATTAAACCGGATCCGGGTATACGGTTTTCGGGTACCCGGTTTAACCGGGTATACGGAAACCGGGTACCCGGTTAAACCGGGTCGTATCCGGGTATTAATTTTTGGCCTTAGAAAAACCGGGTACCCGATACGGTTTTTAAAACCGTATCGGGTACCCGGTTTTGCTCACCCCTAGTTAGTGATTATCAAGGTCTGAATTTATCTATTTGTATGATCTGCATTAATTCTTCCTAACATATATATAATCTGTCTGTTTATCGCACAAGACTTTCGTATGTAAATATTGGTTGATTTTTACTTTGGTACTCAATTGATTTTAACGGTGATGTATTTTATATGGTGTCGTTGTACAATCGACAATTATATGATGACAAAAATAGTCATAAGAGGGAAATTTAATCTAAGATGGACTAGAAAAGAATTTGTGATATTCAAGAAATAAGGATGGAGCAATACAACCACGCAATTTTGATTGCGAAATTTGTTAAACTAGTTTTAAACCCGTGCAGAAAATGCACGGGTTGTAATTAATAAAAGGCGTTATTATTTGATACATGATTATACTTGATTTTTGTTTATTGCTATCGTGAAACATGCAACAACTTGAATGTATTAAAGTGAAATATAAGTATAAGTATAAGTATAAGTATATATAAGTGTAAGTATAAGTATAAGTAGTAGTATCTAAGTAGTATTATGTTTTTATAAGATAAATTTTAAATTCACGTTCAATTAAAAAATCGATAAGAAGTTAATATATTTTGTTAATATAACGTGATTTTCATACATTCAAACCAATATAATAATTTTAACCAATATAATGAACAAATAAATATCTTATATCAACGAGAATGAAAATAACTGTATGTTCTCAAAAAAACATGTCTTACCCTTTAACGTTTAGAGTCCAAAAATTCAAACATAATATGATTTCTTACGGAATATACATACACTATATATTTTGAAAATTATACTATGGTTTTTGTATTAGAAATTAGTATTAGTAATTGTGTCATTTGTATGCAATTATGTAATTTATTTATAATATTCGTAATTATAATATGTAAATTTTGGAGTGTAAATTGTAATTATACGGATGTGCAAATGGGATTAAATAATAATACTCGTATTAAACTATGTAATTCTTCATTAGATGTTATGTTTAATAAAATATAGTATAGTGTAATGTAACACAATGAAATAATTAATGAAATTAATAAAAGTAGAATAGAGTAAATAATAATGAACGAAGGAAAGAGACTAATTAATTCTTAAGCATAAACATAGGGGTCCTACATCACCAAAAATTTGAAAAATCATTTTTTTTTCATCGACCAATAAGAACGCTTTAAATGTTTTCGCTTTTATATATAGTAGATTCACATTTTTAGTAATCAAGTTGTGATTTGAGAATACTCGTTCATTTTATAGACAATGTTTTTGTTTTTAGGCATTTTTTTATGGACAATGTTTTTGTTTCTTGTACAGATCTCATACTTTTATTTCACAAATTCTTAATAAAGACGGGCACTATCCGTCACAAGCTCAAGACGGATGATGCTCCTCTCACAATATGAAAGTGGGAAAAGCAAATGGAGCCTCACATTTGTCATCCCACCTGCATATTGTGATAGAGGTACTATCCGTCTACAATTTCTAACGTATAGTGCCCGTTTTGAGTGAGACAAGCTAATCATCATTTTCAAACCAACATTCTTTTGCTTTTTTCAAGTGAGTTGCAGCCTTGCAGGGATAGGTTCGGGAGCCAAAACACAAGCAAAAGGATGTTCAACCATGAAAAAATATAAAACTTCGAGTAGAACATTAATGATTGTTGTCGGCGACATAATGAACAAAAGCTTGACGGTTTTTTCTTCTCCAATTTTATCGTTTTAAAGAATGTAGAAAAATAAAATAAAATAAGGAACGAGCATATCGAAAAAAATAGGCTAAAATTAAAGTAATAATAAAATCTTAAATCTTCTTAAATCTATTAAAAGACAAACATTTTAAGCAATTTGGTACTCCCACGTCATCAAACTCAAAGAACTTTTTTACTTTCGTTTCACAAAAATTGATAGGGCCCACCCATGAATCACATATTTATTAATTTAAATTGATAGTGTGTGAGCTTTTTTTTGGCCAATTTCTAAATGTAACATTCATATATTTCAACATCATATATAGTTTTATAAAATATTTATTTATATGATTTTTGTATCGATAAAAAAAAACTATGTATCAGTTCTTGATAACATTAATCAATATAAAATATCTACCTTCTATTAAAAGAGAAACATTTCATGCATTCTCCTTAATACATCAGTACATATGTGAGTTACAATGTATCTAGAGTCTAGACAACCCATCACTTATACTCAACGAATTTATATATTACTTGGTACAAATATTTACAAATACAGATCAATGTATTGCAATTTAAATATATGGTTCAATAAATGACCATTTATAAACTATGGGTTATAATAATTTCTTTTAAAAATAAGAGGCGCCTTAATCTTTATCATTCTCCCTAACCTCCTCCAGAGACTCCTTTAATTAAAAGACATTGGAACGGAAAGTTCCATCCTAAATGAATTTGGGAAAACATGGATACTAATATTTTTTTTGCTTTACAATAACCTTTAACATACTAGTGACACTTTGTTTTACTTTACAAAAGTAGCTTAGATAGAAAAATATTTGTTACAAAAAAATTTGATATTCTCAAAAAAGATCAAATCTGTTAATGAATTTGAAAAACACGGAATGAATTCAATCTTTAATATAATCTTGAAATAGTACATGGAAGATATAATATCTCTTTAAAATGATGACATTATATACTTCGTAATATATCATATAGCTAAAATTATAGAGAAAATGGAATTAAAAAAAAAACTAAAATCTTACTCTTCAATAATGATTAGATCTTTCTGCTTTGAAATCTGGTCTTAAAAGTAACCTTGTACTAGATTCTTCCCCTAGTCCTCGATCTGAAGTTTCTGGGGTTCTAAATGAGGTATTAACTCTCGGCACAACACCAGGAGGCAAATCGGAGCATGTTGTGCCCCCTAAGTCTAATGATTCCACTATTGATAAGTCGATCCCATTGGTAAGCCATCCAATTGCTAAACCTTCCCTTCCTTCCTGGAAAGAGAAGATTCTGGCAGTTTCGCAGGTGGTATGGAACTCCATCAGGTTCAGGATTCATTGCCTGGTAATGAAGTTCGAATTGATACTGAGGATATTAAAGATGAACTAATCTATTGGGAAAATACTATGGTTGGACAATTCTTAGGGGGCAAGCCTTTTATGTCTCAAGTAAAAGATTTTGTAGTTAAACATTGGAACAATGTTAAAGTGCCGGAGGTTATCTATTTTAAGAAAGGATGGTTCTTCTTTCGGTTTGCTGATTCTAAAGATATGAATACCATTCTTAGAGGTGGTCCTTGGAGCTTGGGGGTAGGTCATGAAGAAATGGAATCCTCAGTTTAGGCATGAATTGGATAATGTTTCAATTGTGCCTGTGTGGGTACTTCTCCCTGATCTGGATCCTCTTTTCTGGTCTGCCTCTGCTTTGAGTAAGATTGCTAGCAAGATAGGTAAACCTCTTGTCACGGATTGCAATCCACCTATTGTCACAGATTGCATCTTTAAAAGACGGGGGCTCAAATCCAGTTGTCATAGCTGCAATAAAGTTATGATGTTTGTCCGAGAAAGCATGACAGCCAATATAGTTTGTGAAAGATAAAGGTGTACCTGAGGGCGACGTTGGTGAGGTAGGTGAGCTAGTATCGGGAGATGGAGTGCGTGTGGTGTCAGGAATGTAACCACGTAGTTGAGAATTAGGAAACTTTTGACGATAACACCGACTAAGAGTAGAATCGGTCGTGATAGCACTCGTCTCATTATTCGTGTCAGGAGGACTATCCACGACAGGCTGGTCACCCAAGGCAACATTTTCCTCGGAAGTGGAGCCCACGACATAAGTGTCCCCGACGTGTTTACGTTCGACTCGATCGTTTTGTTGGGGCGTACCGACGCAAGATTTTTGAAGATGATTCCCATGAGCAAAGAAATACCCAGCCATACAATTGAACTCAGTACCGTTGTCACTCCTCATAATTTTAAGAGATTTGGAAAATTGTGTTGAGACCATGTTAATAAAATGCATAAACATATATGTCCCCTCCGTTTTATCAAGCAATAAATAAACCCATGTAGCTCGTGAAAAATCTTCGACTATCGTCAAAAAAATATTTTGCCCGGCAAGAAGAAGAAATGTGATAGGGTCCCCACAAGTCATAGTGAATTAAATCAAAAATACCCAAGTTAAAGCACGTTGTTCATTGGAGCAAAAACTATGACGATGTTGTTTAGCAAAATGGCATACATCGCAAACCATATTTTTATTGAGATGAAAATTACGAGAAGCAAAAGGAATAGTCCTGACCACTTTATCACATGGATGTCCTAGTCGACGCCGCCAAAGATCATAAGAACCCAAGTCACATACTTGACGGCCTAGCACACATAGGCATCCAATATAGCCCGTCCCTGAGCGCACCTACTCCAATCGTCGTCCTGGAAGTGTGGTCCTGGATAAGACAAGAACGTTTAGCGAACTCAAATAAAAAAACGTTCTCTGAAGCAAGTTGTGAGACGGATAATAAACTGCAAGTGAGACTAGGAACAAAAAGAACATGAGGAAGGGTAAGAAAATCGTTTATATAACCGGGCGAGCTACAATTGTTTGACAGTCTTCCAAATAAGAAAGGGTTCCAGTGACATGATTCGATGCCCCTGTGTCGATAATCAAAGAGCATATACCACGCAATCGGTCAGAAACAAGGACGGAATTTGTGGCAACACTGGAGGTCACAAGGACGGAATTTTGTGTTTCTTGTAGTGTCGTTTGACTACCTGTCATTTTGACATTAGCAAAGGTGTCGTTTTTTTGTATTTTTTTTCAAGTGTTTGAGAAAGAAACCTTCTCTGATACCATGTTAAGATAATTAAAGAGAGAATGTTGTGCTATCTCAATCCTTGGTAGCCAATTTATAGTACAAAGGATGAAAGTCCCAAAGCCTTCATTAGGAATACAATTACATTTCCCAAGGCTCTATTGGAAAGGTAACCATAGAAAATTACAATGTAACATGGGAAATAACAATGAAGACTATGATGCATTGGTTAGGTTCAATATATAGGTCTCTTTATTGTAACAACCCGAAAAGTGCCCAATTTTTCTAGTGAAATATCTTACGAATACTTTTCAGTCTGTTTAAGTTTTAAAGTGGAATTTATTGTTTCCAGTTGAATTTTGAAATTCCGAGTTCGTATTTGGAATTTTTGAGAGATTCCATGAGAATCCCGTTTTTAAGTCAACTTTGACTTTCGTTGACTTTTTCCGACTCGCCTTGTAATTTTGAAGACCGAAATTTTATTTAAAAAATTTTATTTTTAATTTATTTTTATTAGGATTTATTTAGATTTATCATAATTTAATATAATTATTTTGAATTTATTCGGAATTTAAAGAATAACTTTTACGGTTTAATCCCGAACATTATTTAACTATTCCCGAGTCATTTTAAATCCCGAAACAAACCCGAAACTCGACTTTGGCATGAGTCACACGCCCATGTCACCTTTTTCCACTCACTTTGGATATTTTAATTAATATGATTAAACTAATAATAATATCTAAGATATTTATTAACTTTATCGATCCGTTAACGAAAATTACACAAATCGTTTACAAAACAGACCCGACAAGCACCATATCACACGGCACTCCCTCCTCTCTTAGGCCTTGATATTTTCCTTTCTTTTGATTACAATAACATAATATCTTGATATTTAGTTTAATTAACTTAATCTTTAATTATATTTAATCAATTACCGTAATATAATTATAAAATCCGAGTCAATTCCGTAACAACAATTTCAAAACCCGACTCATTATTTCTTCTATAACTACACGGCTCACACACCCCACTTTACTCACTAAAAACTTTTCATTTTACAATCAATCAAATTAAGATCTAATTAATCGTTCTTCATCGTTCTTCATTTGTTCTTGAGCGTTCTTCATCCGTTCTTCGTCGTTCTTGAGCAAAATCATCATAAAACCTTCATTTCTTAATTAAATCCGTCCTAACTTATATTTCTAGAACATCCTCTTCGCTCTCCATCTTCAAGTACGGTTTTATTTCAAATCCGACAAAATCGTTTTCAACATTTAATTATGGAAAATCAAGTTTAAGTTCTAATAATGTTTTTCTTGTCAGTTCTTATAGGGGAAGATGTTGAAGACGAGTTTGGTGACTCGTATATTTTAGGAGAAGACTAGAAGACGGGTTT
>JAIUZE010019869.1:0-23970 GCA_022085475.1 Heliosperma pusillum
TAAAGGTTTACTCTAAGTAATTTTAATCAAAATGTATACTCAAGCAGCATATGTATAATCACACAATTTTTCTAAGTTATCGTTTGATTGATGAAGGCATTTATTTGACACCGCCAAATCCAATTCATAAAATATTTTTCTATATACAAATTCACATGAACACGGAAAAGTTATTTGGTTCCGCATGAAGGACGGTAGGAATATTGGTTTGCCATTATCTAATGGGATGGTTATCCTTTTATTTTCTCCCATTTTTGGTTTCTCCATTTACATTTTTACAAGTCAAAGGTTAAAAACTTTGATCATAAAAAAGGCTATAGTCAAGTGTCACATTTGTTATCAAAAATCATTTATAAAATTATATTTGAACTAAAAAAATCATAATTTATGAGAAAAATAAGCTAATGGTCAAAATATTAAGTTCCACCAAATTAGGCCGACCATCTTTATCGGCCGTAATTTTATGACGTATTGTACACAAATTAATTATAAACAACTTATTGACACAAAAATTTGCTTGTGATGTCTCACAATCCCTTAACAATATTTAAATTGAATTTGAGTCGCAGAGTCCGTGTAGGTAATAATTTGTGATTATTATCTATAAAGTCAACATTGATTTTTTTTTTAAGAAAACCATCCGTTTATTACTTTTGCATGGCTAGACCTATCAAATTCTGAGCGACTCGTAAACCTGATTGGCAAATCCGTTTTTTCAAGGGTCAAAGACCTGAAAATTTCGACCCGCTACTCAAACCCGAAATGTTCCGTTACCGGGTCGATCCTTCGTTGTTTTTTTTTTATTTCTTTTATCGACCGTTATAAAGACGTGTCATTAGTTATTATTTAGCCTCGAAAGCTATTACCATCTCAAACAACTCATTCCTAAGTCCCAACCATTTTAAGTTTTTGACCTTATGTCTTAATCAATGTTAGTTGTTGAAACTCGTATTAAAGGCCGATCTAGAAGGCGGAAAATAATTTATTGCATTTTTTGGGGATGAAGGAACCCGCGGTCGCTACATTCAGTGCGCACTGGGTAAACCCTCGGATATGCGTGATAGCATACAAACCACGTATAACATGTGAGCCACCCAAGAGTAACAACTTCGAAGTTTAGAAGACATAACCTCATGTCATAAATACTCCACAAGATTACTCTTGGGGAGGCTTAAACTTGAGTCTCTTTGTAATTTCACCGATATTTTAATCACAGAACTCCATCCTTACCGGTATAATTTATTGCACCGGTGGGGCAATTAATATTTCTTTTCATCATATTATACTCATCTCAAATTACAGGGGCAAATGCAATTAACTTCATAATCAAGAGCAACTGCCCATACACAATATGGCCAGGGACCTTAACAAGTAGTGGGCCTGCATTACCAACAACTGGGTTTGAGCTACGCCAAGGTGCCTCACGCACGATTACGGCCCAACCATCTTGGTCAGGTCGCATTTGGGCTCGAAGTCAGTGCAGTGTGGATGGTGCAACCCGAAGGTTTGTATGTCGGTCCGCGGATTGTGGGTCAGGTCAAGTAGCCTGCAATGGCGCCGGTGCTATTCCACCCGCCACCTTGGCCGAATTCACCCTAAATGGGAATGGTAACTTAGATTTCTATGATGTCAGCCTTGTAGATGGGTTCAATCTGCCCGTGAGAATTTCGCCACGAGGTAAATCCAAGTGTATACAATTCGGTCACATATTCACATCAGATGTAAATGACATTTAATCTTAACATTTTCGTAACAATTGAATTCATGTTCTTTCCACCAGCTGGTTGTACCTCAACAGCATGCCCGAACGACGTGAACAGGGTCTGCCCACCAGAGTTGTCGATTAGAGATGCTCGTGGAGGAGTAATAGGATGTAAAAGCGCATGCTTAGCCTTCAACCAACCTCAATATTGTTGCACCGGCGCGCACAATACACCAAAAACCTGCCAAGCCACCAATTACTCTAGGTTCTTTAAGGCACAATGTCCTCAAGCTTATAGTTATGCTTATGATGATAGTAGTAGTACTTTTACTTGTGGCAGTGGGTCTACTAACTATGTTATCACATTTTGCCCTTGATTTTTATTCTACTCTGAAGAATTATGTATATGATCATGGTTGTACAAAAGAAGCTTGATGAGATTATGTTTGTGTGATTGTGTAATTGGGTGAGAAAGAAAGAATTGCAATAAAGAGTGAGAAGTGTAATCTTTGTATTATGATTAACAGCTACCTACGCAATCTTCCTTATAAACTACAGAGTATTATCTCTATATCAATGAATTTTCTACGTTTGCTTTATTTTTGTTTTTGTGGAGTTGATTTTAGAGTAAATTAAGATGCACTTTTCTAAAACTACTCCCTTATAAGATTTTTTTAAAAATTTACTCCTATATCTTTATCGCCAGCCAAATTTTGCCGCCATTTTAGTTTTCAGGCAAAAAAAAATTAATGGACAAAATTACCCCGTCTTAAATGAGAGTTACTTGGATGTCTACCTCACTTCATAACCGGTACATTGTATAATTAATCCAAGTATGAAAAACAGAAATTATAAATACAAATTATTGAATAGATGTTTTCAAATTTATTTTTTGAAAGTAAATTAGCCTATTGTAAGTAAAGTAATAATCTCATATGGAGTACAACTCTTTTTTTTTTGGTAACTATAAAAAGAACCTTAATCTATGGTTTAGAATGAACTCTCTACGTTTCAATCATTTGATTATTTTCATTAAAATACTCCTTCGAGATTATAAAAGGGTAACCAAACGATTAACACGATATAGTAACTATATATCTATATTGTAGATATAAAGTCGAGATTAAATCTTTGTTCTTCTGTACTTTCGATTGTCTCATTTCACATGAAAAGTCCTGCTTATATTCTATTACACATGAAAATTTCTTCACTTTTCAGACAACAATATAACAAATCCAGTATCATAATAAAGATTTGCTAAACCAAGAAAATGACTTGTTATATTTGATGGCAAATTATTAGACTTCTTAATCTTCCTCTTACAATCCTCAAAATCAATTTTAGCAGGATTAAAATATTGCTTAGAAGTTACATCATCCCTATTCCACCACCCCTCACGTGCAGCTAATACCCTCTTAACAACGTCCGCCATTCTTAAACTACAAACGTTACATATCTCCTTTGTCGCGATATCCTCAGTCTTTGTGCCAAAATCGCTAAATTCTGATCGTACACTGTCCGACAACTTATAGAGGCAGTACATCATTTCACCCGCGAGCTCACGTACCGTCAGCTCCAACCCGGAATACTCGTTTAAGCAATTAAGACAGTCTTTTGGGAAGGGTGTTTTGTTGCAAACTGTTGATACTAGGGTATTATTATTACCATTTACTCTTGGCAAAACTGAAATGTTAATGGTGATTAGGAGTATTAAGAATGGTATTAGGGTGTTAATCAAGAATGGAGATGTTGGTGATGCCATGTTGAATTGTGTGAATTGTTAATAGTAGGAATCTATATATATAGTCCGATCGATTATGGCATTCATGGGGAGTCAAAAGGATATGGAGTATATGTATTGAAGATTATGTGACTTGTTATTTAATGAAGTAAATCAAGTAATTAATTAGAGAGTATCAATTTAGATATTGTATGATACTAGAAAATCTTTGATACCAAACTAAACATACTAATAACTAGTAAGTAGACCTGACAAATAGATCAGGTCGTGTCGGGTTTGTGTTCGTGTCACATGTAAAACCGGTCATGGCCCAATTAAATTTCGTGTCGTGTTCGTGTCGACTCCCTTACATAAATAGATCGTCAAGCCTCAACCTAACCCGTTAATTTCGTGTCGAGTTCGTGTCGAGTTAATACTTTTTAGGGATTTTCTCACTTGTACCCCTCAACCTTTTCATTTTCTCACTTGCACCCCTCTTTTTTCGAAAAAAAACTTTGACCGGCAATATCTCTTGGCTATAGTTTGAGAAGACGATAATTTTTTTTCAAACCGTACGTCTTTACGAGATCTTCGACGTGAAAACAAAAATTGTTTTTTGAATTTGTAGTTAGGAATTATGATCGGTCAAAGTCTTTTGACGGAATAAACTTTGACTTATGAGAACTCCCGAGGAAAAATTCCGAATGCAATAAAGTCATCGTCTTAACGAGATATTTGATTTGGGAAAAAAAATTACCGTCTTCTGAAATCGTGGCCAAAAATTATTGGCGGTCAAAGTTTTTTTCCTGAAAAAGAGGGGTATAAGTGAGAAAATAAAAAAGTTGAGGGGTACAACTGAGAAAATCCCTACTTTTTATCTTTGGAAAGCTAAGTGTAACTATATTTATTTGAGGAAGGATCAATAAAAATTAAGATTATTCTAGTAGGTGGGTCATTTGTGTCGGGTTCACGTTGATTTCGTGTCGTGTACAAGTATGGGGATTTAAAATGGTTCGGGATAAACCAGATCAGTGAGATATCCTTCGATGATTGGGAGTTTATGATTTGTCTCCGATGAACTCTAAATCCGATTTGAGATTAAAGAGATGAGATAGGGAAGAGCAAATGACTGAAACAAAGAGAATAAATTTCAGCATAAACCGAAACAACTAGAAGTGCATAGAAAGGTTTTGTAACATTAGTAATGATAATTTGATTCATGACTTACTATTACACCTCAATTACAAGGGAAAATATAACATAATCAAGGGCAAAATGTGATAGCATAGTCAGTAGACCCACTGTGACAAGTGAAAGTACTACTAGTATCATCATAAGCATAACTATAAGCTTGAGGACATTGTGCCTTAAACAACTTAGAGTAATTTGTGGGTGGGCAAGTTTGGGGTGTGTTGTACGCGCCGGTGCAACAATATTGGGGCTGGTGGAACGCTAAGCACGCGCTTTTACATGCTATTACTCCTCCGCGAGCATCTTTAATCGACAACTCTGGTGGGCATACCCTGTTCACATCGGATGGGCACCCTGTTGAGCTACAACCTGGTGGGAAGGACATGTATTCTACTTGTTAGGAAAAATGTTACTCGTAGGATTCGATGTCATTTAGGTCTGTTGTCGATTTGGCCTATTCGAGTCTAGATAATTTTGGGTATGTTTTGCGTTTTAGTCGAATCGAATACTCTTGGATTTATGATTTTGGATAAAATCATTAGAAATACTCGTTATTGTAATTATATATCGTATAAAAGATTAAAGGCTACAAAAACTGAATTTTATTTTTGATTAATTGAATTATGAAAGCAAATTCTCATTCAAGACGTGCATCTTCGTCTTAAACTTAAGATGGATTAAGTTGATTACCACTTTCGCGGACTTTTAATCTTGAAATCAAGTAATTACTTTCTACTCACCTTGTGGCTCGATTCTCACGGGCAGATTGAACCCATCAACAAGACTGACATCAAAGAAATCCATATTACCATTCCCATTAAGGGTGAATTCAGCCAAAGTGGCGGGTGGAATCGCACCGGCCCTATTGCAAGCTACTTGACCCGACCCACAATCTGCTGTCCCACAAACAAACCTTTGGGTTGCACCATCCACGGTGCACTGACTTCGAGCCCAAATGCGACCGGACCATGATGGTTGGGCCGCAAGCGTGTATGAGGCACCTTGGGCTAACTCAAACCCAGTTGATGGTAATGCAGGCCCACTCCCTGTTAAAGTCCCTGGCCAGATTGTATATGGGCAGTTGTTCTTGATTATGAAATTAATTGAATTTGTCCCTGTAATACATAACATTTTGTCATTTGAGATACGCAAATTTTACAATAGATTCTTGTATGGTGCAACCACTTTAAGTCTTTAACAGTGAACATTTTATATTGATCACTTTTGATTATTTTAAAGTTGTCAATTTTTAGAAGTGAATGATTTTAACATAAAAGAAACAAACATTATTGATTATCTGACCATTGTAATAAATTATTTTCCGCCTTCACGATTTGCCTTAAATACGAGTTTCAACATTTATTAAGACATAGGTCAAACAGTTAGGAATGGGTAGTTTTAGATGCCAATAGATTTCAAAGCTAATCATACTCAACCTTTGTTCAAATTATTTGTTTACTTTTTATATTTTTTATAAAGGGTAATTCAATCAAAAATAAACAAATAATACGGAGAGAATCAGTAATAATGCTGGTTTAAATTGTCGGTAAAGATAAAACATCAATAATGAAAGAGCTTAATTAGCTAATACTTCTACCAATCACCTTTTGCCCCGGTGATGATCAAGGTTCGATTCTCGACATTTGTGAGGATCACATTACCACCTTCCCTTATTACAACGTCCCAATTAGTACCATCTTAGACTTCAACTAGTTTTGGCTATTAATAAAAATTCATACATGCAAACGTACAATGTGTATAAATTATTTAAAAACAATAGCGATAAATAAATGCATACGAAGTAATGTTTATTAAAAAGTAGATGAAAAGATAGACATAAAATACCAACAATAAGCAGCATGAAGCTTAAGGACAATACTAGAGCCATGTTTTTTAATCACACGTACAACGGGGAGTGTTTGAAGTGGAGTTGTCTTTGAAAATGTTAATAGTTTTTAGTTATTGTGTCTACACTATATATAATTTTGAGTAAGCATATATTTTGGAAAAATATTAAATGTTATATGGGTTAATTAGCTTCGAACTAGGTGTCT
The DNA here is from genome assembly GCA_022085475.1 of Heliosperma pusillum. Lineage (NCBI taxonomy): Eukaryota > Viridiplantae > Streptophyta > Magnoliopsida > Caryophyllales > Caryophyllaceae > Heliosperma > Heliosperma pusillum. The sequence goes on from JAIUZE010019869.1 coordinate 6,668, forward strand.
TTAATGAATTATGGGATGTTTATTTCAATATTAGCATGGAAAAGGAGTTACGATAGATAATGATAAACCTATTTTACTAGGGGATGTAACATCTTAGTCTTCACAAATTCTCATTTGTGACGGATCGACCCGTCGCAAGCTTTCGACGGGTCAAATCCCCCTCACAAAGAGCAATTGAGAGGCAAGTTGGGTGCAAATGGAGCCCCCCACTTGCCTTATCACTTACTTTTCGTGAAGGGGATTTATTTAACCCGTCGCAAGATCGGCCCATCACAAAGAAGACTTATTTGCTTAGTCTTAGCATGGATAAGAACGGTTTAGGGAAGAACTCTCAAATGCAATGTGTATACATGTGACCTGATAAATGAGTTTGATTTAACTCTGGTTGACCTTAAATTAGTTTTGGGTTTTGTTTAATTTTAATCAGGTTTATTTTGGTTAGTCACTTTAATCGATTTATCCTATTTCGAGTCGAATATGATTTGGGTCGAGTCAATACTAGTTTTGTTGAGTTTCGGGTCATACTTTTCTTGAATTAAGAGTAAAAAAGTTAGCTTAAATGAACCATATGTTTTTTTATTTGAATGTAATAATTCACAACACTATGAATAAATAAAGAATAGATGAAAACATCTAAAATATGAGTGTTTTGTGATAAAAATAAATATTTGGAGTTAAGTCAATCAGTTCGATTCTTATCAATTCAAATTTATTCAGATTTGGGTATTATTTGATTATTATCAAATTCACTTCGATTTTAGTTCGATTCGAATTGAGTTGGATTTCGGGTACTTTACAAGTTACTCATATCGGTTAATCGTTTATCAAGTTAGTTACTATTTTCTTGTTTAAGAGTCAGTTCACGTGACTTTCTCATATTGACAAGTGAGAAAATAATTCATTTTATGAACCTAAGGTTTATTTTCTTCTTGTGCATTTAAGATGAAACTTCAATATAGTATATCTTATATTTTCCTCCACCTATATGTTAACATATTTTGCGTGAGAATTCATGTGGTACCAACATTTTTATAATTCTAACTTTGACCTTTTTTTTCATAAGTTGGGGTGTTTACCGTCGACAACCGTGATCCGTGGATAATCCCCTCAACACATGTGTTCTCACGTAGAAGTAAATGGCTGAACAAACGTGAACTCGTATTTTATTCTTAAAAAAGATTGAAACTAATCAACTACGGAGTAAAAATTAACAAAATGGTTGTTTAATTTTGAAATAGTTATTATATAAATAAATATTCTTTATGCTTATAAAGTGAATACTAGATACATTTGTTGACATTTGTGAGGATCATATTTTGTGAATACTCACATGTAAGGTTATACCACATTGAAGAAAAAGAGAAGTGTTATATAGTTTATAAGTCAAGGGGCTACTCCTCCCATTGTCATATTTGTTAATTGGTTTTAGAGTGGAACCTTTTTGAACTTATGAAGCATACTCTCTCTCCTCATTACGAGTGCAGACGTGCAGTACAGACCCGATAAAAAATTTAACATATTTTGAATCAAATATGAATAATTTTTATCTATGAACTTTTTTTTTCAGCAGTTTCATAAGGAATCAATTAGTCTATAGTGGATCAGTTTCTACATGTGAATAAGCTTAGTTGGAGACTTAGATTACATGTAGTTTTTGACCCTTTTTGGTAAAAAGGTGGGAACTTAACACATGAGCCACGCACAAGTAATCAACGGTAGAATTTGTATAAGAACATAGTTAAATGTTGACTTTATAGGTAACTAGATTGAAAACAAAAATTGAACATTAATATCATTAATTTTGGTCGAGGATGAACACCATTCGTTACATGATGAAGACGTATTAAATGTCATTTTAACGATAAATGTGACCATTTCTCCAGGCAAAATGGTATACTCCCACCGTCTCGGTCATTTGTTTATCATTTCCATTTTATGGTGTCTCATTCATTTCTTTACCTTTCTATATTAGGTTGGTTTTATAAGTAATTTGATCTCCTAATAAGATTATTGTCCACTTCTGATCCATTACGTATAACCACAAATGATATCTACTCTTTTATTAAGCTTGTAACAAAATATGACCCGTCATCGGCAAGACTTATTGAATAAATATACACGCACAAGTAATAACTGAATTATCTAACAAAAATGAATATAAATATACGATATTGAATATGTGTCGATATTTATGTTAGTCAATTATTCTAATGATAAGTGTAATTGTTTCATCACTTTATATTCTTGTTAACTATAATCAAATATCGCCCTTTAAGTTTTGTTTCAAACGATTTTAGGGTCAACCTGTTTAATTTAATTAAATTAGTGTGTGTTAGTCTCTGAATAGCTATGGACAATGGTTATAATTCTGAATTTCCATACCGTTTTTTCCATTACCACAAATCATTTCCCATCAACTACGTTGAAATTAAAAGTTTTATACCACTTTTATGGACATCATTCTCTACTATTTTACATACGTGAAACTAACCCTTAAAACAGAAAACGAGTTTTACCCCTTATGATTTTGTAAATCAATGATTTAAGATATCCCTTATATATATATGGGTGGGACTTTTTATTTTTCCACCATTGTTATTCCACCCTATGGTTTTAAAATTTTACGGTGTATCCAGTGGTGGAGGTAGGGGGCTCATAGGGGGCTCGTTCTTCATGGCATATGAAAATTTTGAAATTTTGAGTTAAATTGTTCGAATAAAAATTTAGATTACTTTATGTAATTAGGTATTTGCCCCCTTTAAAAATCTATGTCCACCTAAATCCTAGCTCCGCCAGTAGGTGTACCTCTTGAATTTAATACTTAATCCATACTACAATCTTCTTTATCTTTTTTTTTTTGAAATATTAGAAATATACTATATACTAAAGGAATAACATTTCCTGTCTTTCTATTGGCTGCACAACTCAGGGAAGAAAAAAGAAAACTTGACCCCACTAACTTTGCTTATAATTAATTACCCTCTCTCCTCTTTTCTTTCTTTTCTACTCATATGATAAAAAAATTTGTTTATGTTTGTAAAAAAAAAATTAATATCACAACAATGAATAACATAAGCCCTAATTCTGATCTAATTAGATTAGATTAACGAATTATAGAATAAATTGATATTTGTATAATTGTTTTATTTTTATTTTTATTTTCATTGAAATTATTTTTAAAATATCTCAGAAACTGAAATTGTTTGAAAATTTTCTCAAAAAAAAAATTACTAGCAACAATAACTACTAAAAAAAGTCGTCAACAATAATGTAAATATAAATAACTTTATACAAAAAGCAACAATAATGATCAGATCTAAGTAATCTTTAAAAAAAATCATAAAAGAAATTATAATAAAAATTACAAAAGTAAAAATCACCAAACATGAGTAACTATAAAAAATAGTAGTTTACATAAAATAATTATTACGGAGTATATTATATGAACTCTGTAAATAAAACATAAATGAGTTTGTACAAACTTACATGAATTTTTACAGATTATTATTAGAGTTCCTTTAATGTAAATCACATATTTGTGATAAAATAAGAGGAATAGTGAGAAATAAAGGATGAATTAATCCTGCAAAATGGAAGAATGAATAAGGTTTACTAGATTATTAAAAAGAAAGATATGGATTAATGACTAAAAGGGAGAAAAACGGCAATGACGGGGTAAAATTGTGAGAGTTAAGTGCTATGGTTAGTTGGGTTGAGGGATTTTATGTTGATTAAATTCTCATGCTCTGGATGATTTATAGACTCCTAGGAATTTAACCTTAATTATTTTGGGCTCATTTAAGTTAGTATGGTTGTTTACTATAGACTTATTAATTTTGTTGTCTACGCCAATTTTAATTACGTATTTTGTGATTAATGACGATTCATTAATTTTTTTCACTTTAATTATTTTGGGCTCATTTAATTTAGTATGTTATTTACGTACATGTATTAATTTAGCTGTAAAGTTTTATTTTAATTACATGCTTTGAGCTTAATAATGGTTAGTTTTACTATAGTTGACGATAATATTGCATCATCGTTATCCCCGTCCATGTTTCCTTTATAATATTTCTTTATCGACATCCATGTCCATGTTTGGTTTATAACACATGCTTTTGATTAGTGCTTTAATTTAAATTCAGGTGGAACTGACCAATATTTTTGAATTTAGTCATGTTCCTTAATATATCTCATATCTCATATCTCATATCTCATATCTCATATCTCATATCTCATATCTCATATCTCATATATATAAAAGCCAAGTTTTTTAAAGGGTTTCTATTGACTGCTTACATTTAGGCTTTTATTTTTCTTTGGACCCGCTCTAATTGCAATTTCTTTTTATTCCTCCACCTTCTACTTAATATACTTATTCCATAGGGAATTCCGAGTATATCTTATCATCTCAAAAAAGGTGAATGGTGTATCTAACTGTGAATGGTGTAAGTATATTAAGTAGAGCGGGTATTTGGTTATGAACTGAGGAAATATCTTTTATCAAAATATTTTTTCTAAACACTATTATGTACTCCTTCTACTTTCCTATTTTTATTTTAATTTGATTTTAAGAGATCGATGTTACTAAATTTTGACCGTAAATATATTGGATGGTAAAAAAATTAAAAATACATGAAACTAAATTATTACATTGATAATCAAACTATCTCTCACAAAATTATATTTTCAACAAAAACAAAAAAACATTAACATGTTGAAAATTATGGTTAAAGCGTTGTCTTAGGGACCGTGAAAAAGAAAATGGGAAAAAGGGAAAAGGGGTAGTATCTTTTCATATTATACAAACCTTCTATGAAGCGATTGTCGCTGACCGCTCAAGCAAACATTTATTGAAACCCAACTAATCGATACGGAAGTGGGTCGAACCACAAGAGGTGGGGTCCAACTACTATTCGATTGAATCCTATCTAGTCCTAAAATATGACGGATTGGAAAGTTAACTAAAAACTAGGAAAAACAAGCAATCGCTAAGTAATAAAGACGAAAACAATTAAGGGAAAGACTAGGGTGAAGGGTTCACCTTAGGGGGATTAATGGGTTAGTCGGGTAACTAGCAAAGGGGTAAATAATTCGAGTAAAATCGATTGCTAATGTCTCAACAATCGATAATCATCAACAAAGTCATCGCATTTGTCTCAAATCACCCATATAAACACTTAGTCTAATCGTCTCTACCACCGTCGCTTAAGAGAAAATCCATGCTTGATAAAATGGCAACTTTCGTTCACACATTTCATCAAACACTTGTGTGCATATGGGTAATACCCAAATAATTACCACAAATCTACTAATTACCCAACTAATTACCCCACATGATCCTCCCTTAGGCTCCCCCTAAACCCTAGAAGGGAATCTACTCACACATGGTAAAGGGAATCAAAGCACTAAAGGGAAGGGGGAGTTCAATCAACATTATGCTATGAGAAGAATAATGATAACAATCAAAAGATGAACAATAAACTAGAAATGGAAATTAATTGCATAAACAATAAAAAAGATGAGAAATTTATACCAAACAAAACTTATATTGATGAATAGGGGGAATGTCTTCACCCAAGTCTTCAATACAAACCCCAAAACTGAAATGAAAGACTAGATTCAACAACTTGAAATGAGAAACTAAACTAGATTAGGGAAGGATTAGGAGAGTAATTAGGGACTAATTTAGGTTACAAATATCTAGGGTTTTTTTTTGCTAAGAGGAATGTAAAAACTCTGCCTACAAAATAATAGGGGGAGGGTATATATAGGTATCTCGAAATTAAGGGAGAAATTAGAAGAAGAGGGCGAATTTTGCGATGTTGCGTTCCTGGCCGGTCGACCGGCCGCCGGGCCTCTGACCGGCCTGGGGCACATCAGTGACTTCAGCCTCTTCGTCTTCAAAATCCTCAAAATTTCACTAAGTATGGAAAATGGGGGTCTGGGCCGGTCGACCGGCCGCCGGCCCCCCACCGGCCTGGAGCATCATTTGACTCTCACTGGCATTCTGATGTAGGTGTAGGCCGGGTAGTCGACCGGCCGCCGGTAGGCCGGCCGGCGCTACCTGGGCCTTTTCTTCTCTTTTTCAACTTCTTTCATTTGTAGAGTGGTGGTCTGGGCCGGTGGGCCGGCCGCCGGTCAGTAGGCCGGCCTGCACCACCTGGGGGCTCATTTCTTCATTTTTCATCTCATCTTCGAATCCCGACTCATGCAAGGTCTTTATGCACCGATTTCTTCATTTCCGCCTTAATTCCTGCAAGTTGAGATCGACATTCATAGCGCGGGAAATCGGGAAATAAAATGCAATTAAAGACACGCAAATCCGTGTAAACGGACCAAAATGGGGACGAAAATGAGGGAAAAATATGACTAAATAAATGCTTATCAAAATTCCCCACACTTAAGACTTACTCGTCCTCGAGTAAGTAAACAAAATTCGAGACCCAGAAGTACCCTTATTCAATACTACACTAATACTAAGACTACTACCTAAACTACTAATAATATCCGACGGTAGGCAATTAACGGGCCTCCTCCGTCCCTTCAACTCACAACGAGATACTCATGAGGTAGAGTACTTCCTTGCAAGGCAAGTAGGGGCTTGCTCAAAATTTCGACGTATCCAAATGAAAAACACGTAAGAACACGACAAAGACGCATCTAACAAGAGAAAAATCACATGCCTCATCCATGTGACGGAAATATCTAAAAGGAAAACCGTCTAAATAATGCATGATCCTTATGAGCCACTAATATCATAAAGCATGGAAAAATATTCGTCTCCTAGCGGTGCAAGTCTAATGAAAATTTCGAACCCCGTCTACTATTTGCTTGGCCAAGAGCGATAAAATGAAAGATGGAAATGAAATCCTCGTGACGTTATTAAGCACAATAGCATATCGAATTCACGTTTCTCAGTTAAATGAGACACAAGGGTCGTCCCGTCTCACTATGCAACTTCAAAGGCAAAAAATTCAAGAAGGATAAAAGGAAATTGAGATTTGAGTCTAAGTGCTTGCAAAACTTTTCATTTCACACTTTGCTTTCTTTTTCTTTTTCTTTCTTTTTGATTTGCATTTTGGTTTGCAATTTTTGGCATGAAAGCGCACGGTTTCCGTCAAGGACATGCGGTCGGAACCAACAATAGGGTTATCCCCACCGTAGTGGCATCGAAAGGGGGCCTAGATATGGGCCCACTAGAATCCCTAGAAGTTCCGTTTTGCACTTCCTCGACGAAAACAAGAAAAGATGATAATTGACTCAATATTTTCAGCTTGTTTGATTTGTTTCCTTTTTTGATCAAAAGTGGAAGAACAATGAATCATGGTTGGTTGCATAGCAAGAACGGTCACCTAAGAATCCTTTCAACCATCGGAATAATCACATCAATCGAGGGTGTCGAGGTGGAATAAGCGCACACTCGTGACTCGGCACTAGTAGACGGGTTAAAACTCACTAAAAATGCACAACCCAGGGCGTCTAAAATTCCACGATTAAGATGAACACTTTATGAATAAAAAAGTAGCAAAAAGGGACTATGCACATTCAACAAGTTTTTCAAAAAGACAATTATTAAAACATTTTTCTAAATGCAACTACATGCCATGATGCAATCTATCATATATACAACTTAAATGCACATGCTCTAACCGACTATATGACACATAAGCTAATGCTATCTCCTAACAGCACACAAGTGGCACACACGCCAATCAACAAAATTCACACCATCGTCATCAACACATCCCGTCCTCAAGTAAGAAGGAAATGAGATAAGGGAGAAGAAAAATAGGAAAGATCTCACCAAAGCGTCTTCATTTTCCCTTTTTCGTGCCTCTTATGATGTGGGGCGCACCTATGGATGGAGATAAAAAGAAACACACGGCAATATATACAAAATAAACTATATACAAACTAATCTAAACATATATTTTTTTGGAAAATTTTCAAATTTTTCGATTTTTAGGCATTTTTCAACTTTTTTTCAAAAATCAACGATATATACAAAAGAAATAAATCCTCCCCACACTTAAGTCTTACTCGTCCCCGAGTAAGTGACTCAAATATGAAAGGAGAGAAAAAGGAAAAGGAAAACAAAACAATCTTTTTGGGTTTTTCAAATTTTTCGGGAATTCCCTCCCCACACTTATCATTTACATGGTGTGAGGGGTGAATTCAAAGCAAATAACATGTTTTTGGGTTTTTTGATTTTTGATGAATAATCACAATATGAACAATATATACAAGAGGGTTAGCTCTAAGTAAATGCATAAACTAAATAAAATTCCTAAAACTAAATGCAAAATGATATAATACAATGTCATGATCTAAGTAAATGCTAACACTATATGCTAATCTAGAGTCTCGCTGCGGTGGTAAGGTGCATAAATGCAAGCCCCTCATGGGGGTACCTCCCACAGGAAAGTCTAGTGTGCCATATCGGAGTCTCGTCGTGGCGGTAAAATGCATAAATGCACGCCCCTCATGGGGGTACCAACCACGGGAAAGTCTAAAAATGACACCAAAAAAAATGCAACTACGCTATATGGATGCAAGGCTAATATGTGACGATATGTTACAAAATTAAATTCTAATGCAAGCCTAAATGGATGCAACTAAATGGATGACTAAGCTAAGATATAATACAACTATCTAAATGCATGCGAAAATATAAATATGATGAAGAGTTGGATTAAAAGGGATCATACTCATGGGTTTCCGGCCTCAAGAGTATCCAGTGAAATCAGAGGATGTAGTATCAAATTGGCCATGACTGGCCTCAGCAAAAGACGCATCTACATCCGGGGCTCCCGAACCAGAGCCGCCACCCTCCACAATCTCGAACCGTGGACCCATCCTGTCAAACCACTCGGCATGCTGAGCCGCAATCTCTGGGTCCACCTCCTCCTCATCAACTACCGGCTGAGTAAAACCCGGCGCAGAAGAATAATAGTCTGGCTGAACATTGAAATCACCAAACACCCTAGAACCCTGATCATACCCGCCCTCTGGCCACATGAAATAGGACGGATGCGGGCCAACTGGCTCCCTATACCCCTCCCTGCACCAATTATCGTAAGAAGGGTATTGGCCAAGAGCCAAGTCGTAATACATCCGGTCCATCCGCTGCGACAAAAGAGCTCTATCCCGAGCTTCCTCCTCTCGCCACTTAGCTGCCGCCTCTCTCTCCCTAGCCGCTGCCTCTCTCTCCGTAGCTGCTGCCTCGGAGGCCAAAGTCATGTCGGCCATGAACTGGATCAAGGAAGGATCCAAAGGTGGGTAACTGGTAGTGGTGGAAGTGGATGCGTCGGGTTGGGATGAATTGGGTCATAGACGCCACTGCTGCTGATGATAGAAGGGGCTCATATAGGGTAAGGTGGTGGAAGTGGGGCCCCGCTCCTCTCTCCTATATGTAGTGACGGGGGCAGTAGGATCTCGCCTAAATGCGGTAACTGGAGCTAAAGGATCTTCCGGGGTTTCTTCAGGTGGTGGTGGAGGGTTCTCCTCCTCTAGGGGGAGAAGATAATGCGCGCTATCAGGAACCACTTTCATAGCCGCACTATTAGGGAGGGGAATAGAATTTACCCCTCGAATCCTCCAATATGTCTTCCCGTCCTCAACTCTCTTTACTACCCACTCAAGCTTCTTAGAAATGTAATCCTCCGTCAACAAGGAACAACCCCCTAAACATCTCTACATAGGACATGGGCAATCTTGGTGACAATTCCCCCTAAATGGATTCCGGTCGGGCTAAATGGGTCATTGGCAATTTTCTGAAAGTGGAGAGCGACATAGTGACCAATGTTGACTCCAAATCTACTCGGCTTTTGGAACAAGTAAGCCGCCAAAATCGAGAGCTCATCAGCCCGAAAATTATGACACTCCTCTCTCCCAAATAACGTCCAACCCATAAAACGGTGCCAAAACCTAATAGGGGCATTGTGGCAAGCATTTGCCGGCCTCTTAGACCCCTTCTCAAATTCCAAACCCAATATAGTAGTCCACACATCATTCACATTAAAGTTTTCGGGGACTTTGTATGACTTATGAAATTTGACCCCTAAAACCTTACAAAATTTCTCAAGGGGAATGCTAAAGGCGATATTCAAGAGGCGGAAAGATACCATTTTGACCATACCCGTATTCCTATCCTTCTCATGACTAAAGGAGCTTAAAAACTCCCATGTAAGACGGGGGTAAGTACGGAAGTGCTGACCGTAGAGTTCCCCCATCCCCAAACCTTTGAAAAGCTCAAGAGTGACCGTATCAAGGCCGAGGTTGCGCATAGTATTCCGACAAATAAAACGGGAGTGGGGAAGGCTTCAGCGTTTTAAACATTAAAATTTACCTCTCGCGATTTCGCTTACGAAGACGATATCCGGAAAATCGTTATCCGGACCCATTCCCGCCGTCACTTGCTGGAGCCTAGCTTCCAACTCCGCCTCAAGCTGAGCCCTTGTTCTTTTCCTAGGTGGTTGTTGAGCCATGGTGATTTTCGTATTAGTCAATTGAAAGAGGGAAAAATTGGAGGAAAATGAAGTTTTTGAGTTTTGGGATGAATTTGGGTGATGTAGTGGGTTAATTGATGGGTTGAATGTGGGATTGGGTGAGTTTTGTGGTTATTTTTGTGAGTTTTGTGAGGTTTTTGTGGGTTTTTGTGGAGGTTTGAAGGAAGGAAGAAGAAGAATGGAGAAGAATATAAGAAGAATGAAAGAAAAAGATGTGGCTCACGAGTTAATTAAGCTACGGGTTGAAGTCTGGGCCGGTCCAGGCACCGGCCGCCGGTGGACCGGCCTGGAACCCAGTACAAAAAATTCGATTTTTGGTTTTTTTCGATTTTGCTCGTGTTCAGGTATCCCAGGCCGGTCGGCACCCCGGCTGCCGGTCGACCGGCCTGGAACTCAGCTCAAAATATGCAATCTTCAAATTTTCAGTTATACGCGCTCTAGGCCGGTCGTCAGACCGGCCGCCGGTCCACCGACACAGAATACAGCTCGAAAATTCTTCAAAATTCACTTCCTATGATAAAGTGTTCCAGGCCGGTTGGCACACCGGCTGCCGGTCGACCGGCCTGGAATATCTGCTACTCAAATTTCACACTTTAAAAAAATAGCTACTGGAGTGCTCTGGGCCGGTCAGCACCCCGGCTGCCGGTCGACCGGCCTGGAGCACTTCTTCATTTCTTCACTTCGCCTTCAAAAGCACAACAAACTCCCAAAGAAACCCAAGTCACCAACAATATCCACCCAACCAACATAATCCCAATGATACGGTTTTGATCCAAACCCGACTACAAATGTTTCAAACCTTCCTAAAACTTCTTCCTAAAGACGAAAAACCCGAGTACACAAATCCAAATCTTCACAACTATTCCTAATATGCATGCTATATACAAAAAATTGGTGGTTGTTGAGGGACTCCACCAAACCTATCAAATCACAAGAGTTTACAAACAAGACTCCTCCTCGGGAAGTGGATCCCCAAGGAAGAGTACTTCCACCGTTCCTTTTTCATCGCCATCAAAATATCTTTTCACTCGATGCCCATTGACCTTGAAATTACCACCTTCTTCGCTCCAAAGTTCAAAAGCTCCATGTGGTGAAATGTCGATAACTTTGAAAGGACCCGACCATCTAGAGCGTAGCTTTCCCGGAAACAACTTGACTCTAGAATTATAGAGTAAGACTTGGTCACCCACTTTTACATCTTTATCAACCAATTTGGCATCATGCCATTTCTTTGTTTGCTCCTTGTAGATTCTTTGAGCTCTCGTAGGCATCAAGTCTTAGCTCTTCAAGTTCATTCATTTGGAGAAATCGTAGCTCTCCGGCCATATCAATATCAAAGTTCATCTCCTTTAAGGCCCACCATGCCTTGTGCTCCAACTCGATTGGCAAGTGACAAGCTTTTCCATAAACAAGCTTGTAGGGAGTTGTGCCGAGGGGAGTTTTGAAGGCGGTGCGAAGGGCCCATAGAACATCCGGAAGCTTTTGAGACCAATCCTTCCTACCTTTGCTTGTAGTCTTCTCCAAGATGGCTTTTATTTGACGGTTTGAGACCTCCACTTGCCCACTTGTTTGAGGGTGGTAGGCAAGAGCGGTCTTATGAGTGACACCATGGGAAGAAAGTAAGATCTTGAAAGTGCTCTTCCTAAAGTGCGAACCCTCGTCGCTAATCACCACCCTTGGGGTCCCAAATCTTGGAAAGATAGTGTTTTTGAAGAGCTTGATAACAACTTTAGCATCATTTGTTGGGGTGGCAACGGCTTCAATCCACTTGGACACATAGTCCACCGCTACCAAAATGTACTCATTCCCACAAGAGCTGGGGAATGGTCCCATGAAATCAACTCCCCAACAATCAAAAAGCTCAATCTCAAGAATGTTTTGAAGGGGCATCTCATTTCTTTGACTTATATTCCCCGTTCTTTGGCATCGATCACAAGATTTGACAAAGTAGTGGATATCCTTGAACATAGATGGCCAAAAGAAACCACCTTGTAACACCTTTGCAATGGTGCGAGATGTACCAAGGTGGCCCCCATAGGCCGAGTTGTGAATTCTATCGACGATCTCCATGCCTTCTTTCTAGGAACACATCTTCGAAACATGCCATCACCACACTTGCGAAAAAGATGTGGGTCATTCCAAAAATAGCGTTTTGAGTCATGCTTCAACTTCCTCCTAGCTCTAGCATCCAACTCTTCCGGAATAAACCCGCTCACAATCAAATTTGCCAAGTCCGCAAACCATGGTGATTTACCACCTATCATCATCAAACTATCTTCTCTCAACCACTCATTGATCGGGCCACTCTCATCCTTCAACCCATGATCTTCGGTAGTCAATCTAGATAGGTGGTCGGCAACAACATTCTCCGACCCCGCCTTGTCTTTAATTTCCAAGTCAAACTCTTGAAGTAAAAGAACCCACCTCAAGAGCCTTGGCTTTGCATCCTTTTTCACTAACAATTGCCTCAAAGCGGAGTGATCCGAGTATACCACAACCTTAGCACCAACAAAGTATTGCCGGAACTTTTCCACGGCATGAACAATAGCTAGCATCTCCTTTTCCGTCGTAGAGTAGTTGACTTGGGCTTGATCAAGAGTTTTGCTTGTGTAGTAGATTACATGATGCTTCTTGTCCACAACTTGGCCAAGCACCGCCCCGACCGCATAATCGGAGGCGTCGCACATAACTTCGAAGGGAAGGCTCCAATCCGGTGATCGGATTATGGGAGCCGTCACAAGAGCCTCCTTTAACCTACGAAAAGCACTCAAGCAAAATTCATCAAATACAAATGGTGTGTCTTTGAGAAGAAGAGAAGTTAAAGGCTTGGCTATTTTAGAAAAATCTTTGATGAAACGTCGGTAAAAGCCCGCATGGCCTAGAAAGCTTCTCACTCCCTTCACATTAGTAGGGGGTGACAAGTTTTCTATTACCAAAACCTTAGCCATATCAACTTCTATGCCTCTCTTAGACACGATGTGACCAAGCACAACCCCCTCCTCCACCATAAAGTGGCATTTCTCCCAATTGAGGACGAGGTTGTGCTCCTCACATCTTTGCAAAATATGAGACAAATTCAATAGCCCAAGATCAATGAGTCTCCATGGACACTAAAGTCGTCCATGAAGACCTCCATACTCTTCTCAAGAAAATCGGCAAAAATAGCCGTCATACACCGTTGGAAAGTCCCCGGAGCATTACAAAGCCCAAAGGGCATCCTCCTATAAGCATAAACTCCTATGGGACAAGTGAATGTGGTTTTCTCTTGGTCTTCCGGGTGTATGGGGATTTGGAAAAACCCGGAATAACCATCTAGAAATGAATAGTAAGAATGCCCCGCCAACCTTTCAAGCATTTGGTCAATAAAGGGGATGGGGTAGTGGTCTTTGAGGGTGGCGGCATTTAATTTGCGATAGTCAATGCACATCCGCCACCCGGTCACGGGTCTAGAAGCTAAGAGAGTCCCATCCTCTTGTTCCACCATAGTTACCCCTCCTTTCTTGGGCACTACATGGACGGGACTCACCCAAGAGCTATCGGTTATTTGGTAAATTATCCCGGCCTCTAGCAACTTCATCACCTCACTTTTTACCACTTCCGTCATCTTAGGGTTCAACCTACGTAGCCCATCTACCTTAGGTTTGCTACCCTCCTCCAAGACAATCCTATGCATGCAAAGATTAGGACTTAACCCTTTGATATCATCAATGCTATATCCAAGTGAACCCCTATGAGTTTTCAAGACTTTCAAGAGTTCAAGTTCTTGGCCTTCACTTAAATTAGCATTAATGATAACGGGATAAGTCTCTCCCTCACCTAAAAAAGAGTACTTAAGTGAGGGAGGTAAGGGCTTAAGTTGTACCTTTGGAGGGAGAAGGCCCTCCACCTTCTTCATTAGCTCATCATCTACCTCGTGGTCATCTCCCATTTCCTCATCATGGAGTTCCACTTGTAGAGCTTCTTCTTCATGCTTCTCCTCTTCATGCACCTTCTCAACCACTTCTTCAATGACTTCTACCGAGCATGCTTTGTGAAACATTGGTCCCTTCACTAGATGTGGAAGATTAAATTCAAGGGTTTCGTTTCCCACCCTAAAGGGTAGCCGCCCGTCCCTCACATCAATGAGGACTCCTCCGGTAGCCAAAAAGGGCCTACCAAGGATGATGGGAGTGTGGCTATCCTCCGGGATATCTAGGACAACGAAATCCGTGGGGATCACAAATTTGCCAACTTTAACGGGTACGTCCTCAAGCACACCCAAAGGTTGCTTAACGGACCTATCCGCTAGTTGTAGAGTCATAGAAGTGTGGGTTAAACTTTCAAGTCCAATTCTTTTAGCAATAGTTAAGGGCATGACACTTACACTTGCACCATTGTCACATAATGCCCTTGAAATCATGACTCCCCCCACAACACAAGGGATAGAGAAACTTCCGGGGTCCCCAAGTTTTTTTGGCATTTTAAAAGAGTTAGGATTACTGAGGAGAGCACTACACTCCGCCTCCATAATCATAACATCTTGGGTACCCAAAGTTCTCTTATGAGTCAAGATGTCTTTTAGAAATTTTGAGTATGTGGGCATGTTTAGTATAACATCGGTGAAAGGTAAGGTCACTTCAAGTCCCTCAAGCATTTTTCTAAATTGGGTGAACGTGAAGTTTTCCTTAGTTTTCAAAGCTCTAGAGGGGTAGGGGATATCGGAAACAACAAGTGGAGAACTAAAAGATACCTTTGGAATGGGAGTTTTCTTGGTTACCTTAGCTCTTGCTAGTGGTTGTACCTCTACTCCGTCATCATTGACATCCTTGTTCATCTCCTCCTCATAAGGCATAATTTCGACATACCCTTCTTCTCCCTCTTTGGGTTGATCATCTTCACCCTTGCCATCATCTTTTGACTCCAAGGTGGGAGTCAAAAAGGGCTCTTCAAGTTCTTCTCCTTCCTCAACATGCTCATCATTGGGAATCTCATCATTCATCATATCCATGTAGGGGTTATCAAGCACTAGTCCACTTCTTAAAGTCACCGCACATGCATGGTGGCTTGATGAAGCATCCTTGGAGCTTTTCCCTTGAGCAAGTAGACCTCTCGGAGGCCTTTGAGGATTGTTCAAAGCTTGAGAAGCTAGCCTAGCTTCTAATTCCCTCACCTCTTTCTTGTGAGCATTGGTGACATTTTGCAAAGCCAAGTTGTTTTGGATTTCCATGTTTTTGACTAATTGCAAAACTTCACTTATTGAAGGATCACTCTCTTGGTGGGGTTGATTTGTCAAGGGAAGGGCAAAAGCATAGTCATTCCGACTACTCGACCCTTGGTTGTTGTTTCTTTGATTGTTCAAGCTTCCTTGTTGGTTGTTGTTAAAATTCCCTTGTTGGTTGTTGTTAAAATTCCCTTGTTGCCCCCTTGAACCTTGATTGTTGAAATTTGACCCTTGGTTGTTGTTGAAATTTGACCCTTGGCCTTGGAAAGATTGATCGGGAACCCCTTGACTTGCTTGATTGTTTTGATTGCCTTGGTAAAAATTACCTTGGCCTTGATTGTTGAAGTGTTGGTTCCCTTGATTTTGATTCCAATTTCCTTGACCTTGATTCCAATTACCTTGGTTTTGGAAGTTACCTTGGTTATTGTAACCTTGATCATTGAAGTGTTGATTTTGGAATTGGTTGGATCCTTGACCTTGTTGAGAGTGGTTGAATTGATTGTTATAGTTTCCTCTAGAAAATTGACCTCCTCCTCTAGGTTGGGAAAAACCCGGAGGGTTGGAAGGTTGAGTTTGTGTGTGTTGAGGGTTTAAGACATTTTGGCTTGTGTAACTCATGTTTGGGTGAAATTTTGAGCTTGGATGATAGAAATTTGAATTTGGGTTGTAAGCTCCTTGATTTTGGAATTGAGGCCTTGAGGGCCGTGGGTTGTTGTTGACTCCTTGAAAAGCATTCACATGTTGGTAGTCATTTCCTCCTTCATTGCTATAAGAAAAATTGTTCCCACAACCTTCAAAGGTGTGTCCATATCCATTGCAAATTTCACAAGTGGGGGTTTGATAAGCTTCCACCATAGGAGGTGCATAAGACCCACTAGCTTCATTCACATGATGGCCTTGACTTTGATTTTGAGCTTTTTGAAGCTCGGCAAAACCCTTTGTAAAAGTTTGTGTGAGCAAATCAATCTTGGCATTGGTATCCGCATTTGATAAGTTCTCACTTGGGTACTTAGAACTCCTCCTCAAGCTATTTCCTCTAGAACTAGTACCATAGCTAGATTCCGACTCAACCATCTTCTTAATCAATGCCGCCCCTTGTTGGTCATTCAAATGATCAAAACTTCCCCCCGCGGAAGCATTCACCATAGCCATGGTTTGAGGGAGGAGAGTTTGATAGAATGTTTGAGTGACATACCAATCCGCAATTCCATGATGAGGGCAACGGGCAAGTAAGTCAATGAATCGATCCCATGCCTCTCCTAAGGATTCTCCATCCTCTTGTTGACAGGTTGTTATCTCATTCCTTAGCATCGCCGTTTTGGAAGCGGGGTAGTACTTGCTTAGGAACTCCTTAGCCAAATCATCCCAAGTAGTGAAAGTGTTTGGAGGATGGTTATTCAACCACCTCTCCGCCCGGTCTTTGAGGGAAAATGGGAACAACATGAGGCAAAGGGTTTCCTCGGGCACACCATTCCTCTTCATGATTCCTACCCTACTTTTGAACTTTCTCAAGTGGGCATGGGCATCCTCATCGGGGAGGCCTCCAAAGCTATCCCGCTCAATAGAACTCATTTGAGCCGGGTGAATCTCAA
>JAIUZE010019871.1:0-24347 GCA_022085475.1 Heliosperma pusillum
GTCTCTTTATTGTATATTATGTACTTAGTTTGTAATGTTTTGACGCACCTCGTGTTATATATATCTTGCATGTTTAAAAGTTTTAAAAACTACCTATTTCCGCATTATAATTCACATGCTTGTTTGATTTATTATTCCGCATTCGCGAGGGTTGTCACACCAGACAGCCAAAACAACCCCAAAGAAAACTGCTCAAACTATTCCATTTCAGGAAAGGAGACAAACTTACTTTTCAGTTGCTTTTTCTGAAGTTGTTGCAGTCTGTTTTTGCTCGTCTTACTAGTAGACTTTTGTATCTCATTTGTTGTTATTTCAAGGGTCCTTTTAAGCCCTTAGATGTAGTCTTATGTTGGATGGTGAGGATCTTTTGTAATGCTCTATATAAAGAGCCTTTTGCCTTGAAAGAAACTCAGAATGCTGAATGATAAAACCAGAGTTTTTACTCTTTCTTTGTTAACCTGTGCCAGTCTTGGTTAGCTCAAAACTCTCAACAAAACTTGTGCTAGTCTTAGTTTGTTGGTCTGAGTTAGGGTCATTCACTTGTGCTTGTCTTAGTGAGTGAGTTTAGCTTGGGATTCACTGCATTTAGAGCTACCTGTGCTTGTCTTGGTAGCCCTGAATACAGGGTTTATCTATCTTGTCTTTGTCTTGTGTTGTATGTTTTCTATTCTTGTCTTAGCCCCTAGATTGGTGTTTCAAAATGAGTCCACCCCGAAACCGTGAATCCATGAATCCTCCTAGAAGCCCTTGGATCTTGAAAATGGATGGTTGAGATGAAAACACAAAAATGGTTATTAACAATGTGTTTAACCCACTTTCTCTCACTACCACACTAATTAAACCACTAATACTTACTTTCCTTTAACTCACTTCTCTCGCAAACACTCCTCCTCTCTAAAATTCACTTTATCTTCTCTCTAAACCCACTCCCACAAACTCCCTCACCTTCTTCACCTCCGGGCACAACGAACCACCGCCACCGCCGGCCAGATTTCAAAAAAAAAATCTAAACATACCCACTTCCCTTCTCCTTGCCGCCTCCTCCTTGCCACCACCTCCTCCTCACCTTTATTTTTTAAATCTGAAAAATAAACCACTCACTACTAGATCTACCCCACTACCCACCACCACCTCCAACAACCACAACCACCAAAGAGACTACCAAAAAAAACATCACCACAACCCTCCCCCACCCACGACACACCACCGGACACCAGTTCCACCGCCTGCCCGCAACCGTCGGCCACCACCACCTACCACTCTTACCAACCACAAAAAAAGTAAAATGAAAAAAAAAGAAGAAAAAAGGTGTAGATCTACACCACCAACTTCCAGATCTACCTCCTTTGTCGCGTGTCGCATGTCGTTTGTGGTGGTGATGGGGTGGTTGAAGGTCGTGGGTGGTGGGTGGTTTTGAGGGTTCAGGTCTTTTTTTTTTCTTTTTCCTCCACTTTTTGATCTATTAAAAATAATTTCAAAAAATAATACACAGTTTTTAGATCTACTTTTTTTTTTCTTATTTATTTAATTTTAAACTTAGATGTACTAAATTAAATTTAGTTTTCTAAAAAAATAATCATATT
This sequence comes from Heliosperma pusillum, assembly GCA_022085475.1. Classification (NCBI taxonomy): domain Eukaryota; kingdom Viridiplantae; phylum Streptophyta; class Magnoliopsida; order Caryophyllales; family Caryophyllaceae; genus Heliosperma; species Heliosperma pusillum. The sequence goes on from JAIUZE010019871.1 coordinate 1,584, forward strand.
ATCTCATTTTTTTAATGTCAAAAATAGTTGTGTTTGTTATTATTGGTTATTTATTTGGTGTTATTGTTGACGGTGACAGAGTCTGTTGGTGTACGTACTGAAATTTACACCCTTAAAGAATTAAAGTTACACTCTCAATAGAATAAACTTACATTTGTAAAAGGGTAAAGTTATATTATAAATGACTAAAATTACACTCTCAATATACTAAAGTTACATTATGAAAAAAGTTAGAGTTACACTTTAAAGTAGTTAAAATTTCTAAATTTCTAAATAAGATGCCATAAAATTAAAGTTACACTCTAAAAAGGTTAAAGTAAAACTCTAACATTACGGAAAATGTCAAGACCTTGTCTAAAAATCACTTTTTAGTATAAAGTTACACTATTTCGAATTAAAGTTACACTTGTAAAACGCTAAAGTTAGCCTCTAAAAATATAGAAAATGTCGTGAACTTGTCTCAAAATAAACTTTTAGTATGAAAGTACACTATTTTGGATTAAAATTATACTTGTAAAAGATTCAAGTTACACTCTAAAACTACGGAAAATGTCAAGAACTTGACTTAAAATAAGCTTTTAGTATAAATGAACATTGTTTTGGATAAAAGTTACACTTGTAAAAGGCTGAAATTACACTCTAAAAATACGGAAAATGTCGTAAAATCGTCTTAAAATCACTTTTTACTGTAAAGTTACAATTTTTTTTATTAAAGTTACACTCGTAAAAGATCAAAGTTACACTTGTAAAACCGTACACTTGTAAAACCGTACACTTGTAGAAGAACAAAAGTTGGCTTGAAAACAAAAGTTACACCCTCAAGATTCTAAAATGTCATCAACTTCAAGCTAGAGTGAGAAAGACAATTAATTAGTGTGTAAGTATTGAATTAGTGTAATGGTTACTTTTTGCTTTTCATCTCAACCATCCACATTGAAGAATCTAAGGGATGATAAGAGGACTTAGGGACTCAAAAGATATAAGGGACTCATTTGAACCTTTCTCTCTATATATATAGGCAAGATCCGGTGAGTCCACCTCAATAATTGGGTCCGTGAGTCCAGGAAACAATATCACAGACTACACATAACAATATCACGCGTAAAACTTGACACGTGGACGCTACTACTCACCGACAGAAAACCAGTAAAAAAAAGAATAGGCTTCTTACGCAAGTCATAGAACTTTCTCTCTCTAATTTCAAAACAAAAACAACCGTCATATACTTTCACGCACTCTCTCTCTCTCTCTTCAATTTCGCTCAAATCCGCGCAAAATATCAACGATTCTACTCAATTTCGTCTGGAATTACACATAATTCACCAATTCCAGTACTGTTTTGGACAAAATCGTTGAGGTATTTTCTACTTTCGTTTTTTTTCTTGCTGTTATTTTTATTATAGTTGATTTCCGAGCACTATTATAGTGTAATTTGTTCGAAATCACTTCATGTATGTTGATATTGTACCACAATTGTTGTATAAATAGTGAAAAAGTAAATTAATCGATAAAGAGTTGAGAAAATTGACTTTCTAAATGTGTTAAATTCATGTTCTTGCTTTGAAACTGAAATTATTTTAGTTAGCCATCATTTTTTTGACATTTTGAAGTAAACTTAGGCTTAATTTCGTAAAAATAAGTTTTAGTTGCAGGAATTAGGTTTTCTATGTGTAATTCTGAAAATTCGGGTTTACTAGTACGTAATTGATATTGTTTAAGAATGTGTTACATTAATGTTCTTGCTTTGAAATTGAAATTATTTTAGTTAGCCATCATTATTTCAACGTTTTGAAGTATAATTACGTTTAATTTCGTAAAAATAAGTTTTAGTTGCAGAAATTAGGTTTTCTAATAGTGTAATTCCAAAAATTAGGGTTTACTAGTACGAAATTGATATTGTTTGAGAATGTAGGTTATAAATTGAGAGTTAGTAATGTAGATATTCATCTTGGCTGTAATATTTTTGTTGAAAGTGATATTCTTGTTAAAGAGTCAAACATTGTGTGATATAGTTGTTTGTTTGATGTTGTATTGAATTTGATATTGCACTAATGCAATAGTGTTACATTCATGTTATTGCTTTCCAAAATATATTGTAGTTAAATGTAATTGTGGAGTCATTGATTGTTATATTATTATATTTTGATATTTTGATATTTTGATACTGTGATATGTTTACTATATTGTTATGATATTGTCATTCGTATTTGGTGATATTGTTGTTTACATGGTTTGATATAGTGATACTGTGAATTATGAAATTGTAAAATAGTTGTTTGTATATTGTAATTTACTCTTTGATATTTGGTGATATTAATGCAGTTATTAAGTAACATGAAGTTGACAATTAAAAATACAAAGAGGCATGTAAAGAAAGCGATGAGGCTGAAGACACATTAGTCGTAATGAAGAAGAAACTTTTCAGCAAACAAAATAAAATAAAGGCGAAAAAGAGACCGCTAGAAGAAAATGTTGACACTGAAGAAACATCACCGAAGAAGTTGAAGAGTTCCAATAAAAGGAAAAGCAATGCTGATGAGAATAAGAACATGGCTACACTAACACCAGTACTAGATCAACAAGTGGTGAACCAAAAAACGACAAATAATCTTCAGACGAAGTGTCGGCCAGGGCAGTTGTTGGAGTTGATTAATGTCGACAAAAAGAAGTTGTTAGGGAGATTGGATTTGGTGGTTTGTTGCAGTTAAAGGTGACAAAATTACCACATGGGATCCTGCCTGGGATTTTAAAGGCATTTGACTATACATGCAATATGTTTAAGATGAAGAAGACGGAATTTATAATTACAAAAGATGATGTGCATGACATCTTTCTGCTACCTCGAGGAGGAAATGAGGTCGTGCTTGCACAAATAGGTGACATTGTTTCTGTGACGGACATCAGACTGAAAAGAGAATGGAGCTGAGGTTTGGCGTGCAAAATAGTTCAGATCCAATTACGGTGAAACGTGTCTTTGAAACACAGCATTGAAGTAACGATTTTGGAGACGAATTCAAGAAACTGTTTGTTTTGTTCAGCATGTCAGTTTTCCTGGCACCAACTTCTAATAAAACAATTGATTTGAAGTTGGTAAGTGCTGTTGAAAATGTTGAGAGCATCCGGGCTTACGGCTGGTGTGCTTATATTTTCTGAGAGATGGTTAATAGTATAAAGGTATTCAAATAGGGTGGAAAGTCAATTGTCAGCGGTTGTATATTGGTTGTCATGCTGGCGTATTTACATCGGTTTAATTTCAAAGGTGATGTTATGGCACACACGTTACCGCTTATCAGCCACTAGGATGATGAGAAGTTGTCGACAAGGGTGCAAGATGAGCAGAAGGCAGGATCGTGGGGTAATGCACCACTGTCGAAAATTGACTACCCAATCAGTCCACAACGACAAGGTCAGGAAAAGAAGCACGTTGTTTATTTTTAATGTACTTAAGTTAAAATAAGTTTTCAACAAGTACAAATATATCATATATTTTTCAGATAAACCAGAGGCGGTGAGAGGTACACAAAATTCAGATAATGAACTTGATGAAGAACTTGAAGAAGAAGTTGAAGAAGAATGTGAATCAAAAGAAGGGTACCTGATGGTAAAGCTGCGCTAAAGGGGTTGAAAGCGATAAATAGATTAAAGCTCGATCGATTGATGTAAGCTCTCGTTACTTGTGGTTTTTCAGTTACAACAAATTTAAAATATGTGTCGTCTAATTCAGTAAGACAATTTGTATTGGTATATAGGATGTTATTGCTTAAAGATTGTTGTGATATTGTTTCTAAAATAGTATGATACTGCTTACAATATTGCTGCGAAATTGCTGTGATACTGCTGTGATATTGGTGTGATACTGTTCTGATATTGCTGTGATATAGATGTCATACTGTTGTGATATTGATGTGATATTGAATAAAGCTTGATATATTTATCTTTAGATTTGGTAGGGAGCTCGTGAAATATATTTACGTATGTAGAGGGATAATGAGTTGTTCTATTCAAGATACGTAAATAATATGACTAAGCTCGGCAAAATAAAACCAACAAAAAGGAATGATGAGCCAAGTACTTCTGTACATGATGAAGCAACTGAAGATAGTGTTGCTGAAGAAGTGGTTGTTAATAATAACGAAAATCCATCGGCGAAGCAAGCTCCAGCTCCTTCTCTATCCCAAACACAACCTACATTAAGATCTTGACTAGCACACCTTTATTGATGGTTTGGGAGGTAGGTCGTATGAGAAGGAGAAAGCAAAAGGAGGGCTGCCGTCGTTTGATATTTGGATTGATAAGTTAAAAATTCAGTACAAAGAATTGAACAAAAAAATGGAGGATGTTTTGACAGAGATCTTTTGAGCGACGACGATTTGGAGTGCGCTAATAAAGAAGAAGATGAGGAATTTGTTGATGTGACTAACTTGAACGGTGATGATGGCGGAGAAGGTGAAAAGCGGAATGATGAGGAGGAATGTTTTGAAGATTTTGTGACAAAAATAGTTTTAGGAGTTACTTCTCATATTGAGCACATGTATGAGGATACAAATGTTGTTAATCAAAAGGATGACGTTGTATCAAATGTGGATTTAGGAGAAAATGTTCCAGATGAGGGAAATCAGAATATGAAATTCGATGATGGTAAACCGGATGTTAGTGACATTTCTGCACCGAGAAGCATTAGTAAGTATTTGTTGCACTCACATGTATTACCAACTTCAGCAGGTATGGTACCCTATAATTTGGGGGTGTACCTTGGACTCTGGTCTGCCGAGCGAGGATTTGCCAATCGTCTCGTATTTTTGTTGACAAATGAGCTTTTATTTGCGCTGGTCATGCAGCTTAGGAAGGAGGTGATGGATTATTACTTCCTAAATGATCATAGGTTTAATAAGACGTAATTTTATCTTATAGCTCTTTTTTTTTTTAAATGTGAAGACATGAAATATTGCGCCTCATATTACTGTTTGAAAACTAATCCTATCATCTGCCAAATGGTACATAAAAATTGTTTGAAACTTTGGAATTTCTCATAACACAGCGAAAAAGGCATTGAGTGTTTGTTTCCTAATACAATGATAGAAGCAATTGTGATCGAATCGTGGGCCATAATGCCAAATAAAATGCAAATGGAAGAAAGTGGCAGTATAAGACCGTGATGGATTTTCTACGGCATTTCACACTCAGTATGTCCAACATAAACTTCATATGTTTAACATGTTATATAATTGATATTGTAAAATTGATAATTTGCGCTAACAAACAAACAGATTGTTGTAAAGAATATGATAAACATAGACATCGATGATGATAATGAGATGAATAAATATAAGGCAGAAGTCTTTAGTGCATGGGATATGTGGTCAGGGATTTATGATGAACCACTAAATTTGTATGCTGAAATGGTAAGAAATTTAAAATACTTTCAATTGTGATATTGCGTTGTATTCAGTGTGATATTGTTTATAGTACCATGTGATATTGATTTTCCTTTTTTAAAAAACTTGTAGGTGTTCATAACTTTACTCTATGAACAACACTTCTTCTGCGTCTTTATTGACTTTGTGAGGGAAAAATTTTTCTACTTGAACAATAGATGTTATGATGATTTTAATGAAACAATGTTTGCATACATGACCGCTGATGTTGTAAGTTCAATATTTAAAATAAAAGTTATCAATTTATCATTACGTTAGATAATCATGAAATTGACTAATTGTTTACTTTAAACACATACAGGGAAATACATATGTCGAGTACCTTGTTAGCAAAGGCAATGAAAATGCTGAAAAGGTAAAGGAATTCATCATGACAAATGTGCCGTTTGATTGGCAAACTCGGGAGCGGGACCTGGACTGTGGAGTATACATGATGTTTCACATGATGTTTTTTGAGTTATATAGGGCAGAGGTTACAACGACACTTATCTAGAGTGATTTGAATGCAAATAGGAGTGAGGTCCTGGAGAGGGTAACAAGACTTCATGAGATGAAAGGTAAGTTGTTACCTAAATTGCTGAAAAAAGGAGAAATAAGGAAAAACAAAAAGACGAAAGGAAGAGGTGAGAAAAAGCATGTTCAGACCCCAGATTCGAAAATTAAAGTTTACAATTTTTAACTCAACCTTGTATGATAACATCAATTTATTTTGAATACACTATTTATTGTATAACGTAATATATGTTCTAGACATGGGAGAAGATGGTTCCGCCAGTGTCGTGGGCAGCGGTAGGCGACGAAAGTCAGATGGGCTTGGATGCACGTTGAACTGTGGTATCGCAGATGATAAAGCACTTCTTGTTTCAAAGTTTATGAGGGCTAACCAAGCACTCTTTGCTAAAATGTTGAATATGAGGAAATAAGTGCTAGACTACTGCCTATTGAACGACCACAATTTACCATTACAGTATGATCTTTCTACATCTCTGATAGACCTGAAAAAATTATAGTATAGTTTTGTTTGTGATACTTATTGGTTATTATTGTGATACTGTGTTTAGAAAAGTGTGATATTGTTATGACTAGTCATTATTACTCCATCCTAGTTTACTTTAATTGCTTGCTCCATCTTAGTTACCTTAATGTTTGCATTTTGTTGTTTATTTATGTTTGCAACAACAAGGTTTTTGCCGTCTTTAGTGATGGTCGATTACTTACTTGAGGGGATATTTTGTCCTTGCGTTCAAATGTGCCATGTCAATATTGTCGTGATTGAATGTTGGGCACTTATTCTATACCACATTGAGTACACAGAAAAAAAGTGAAACAAGTTTAATATTTTTTGGAATTGGGTACAAGGTAAGCCATTGTATAAGTTTTATGTATACATATTCAGACTTCAGAAAGGAGGAATAACTCATTTAAATAATACCAACTTGTTACGTTTTTTATACAACAGGATGTTATACACAGTTTGATTAAACAGGAAGAACAATGGGCTGAAGACAAGGAACATAATATACAGAGGCTTTTTGACACATGGGATGAATTTGTTTCAAAGAACACAGTTCCCTGCAACTGGAAAGCAGATCTTATTTTTGTGCCGATGGTATGGGAAGATCATTATTTCAGTGTTTGTATAAATTTTGCTAGCGAGATGGTTGAACTGCTGGACAATACAAAGTATGGCAAATAGGCAGAAACAATTATAGACAAGGCTGTAGATTTATTGGTATGGATTAATGATACTTCAGAATTGGTTATGAATTTGTCAGAGATAGTATGTTGAGTAATTGTTTGATTATGAAATTGTCAGTAACGATTTCATTTGATTTTGTAGGCTATTCATATCATATGAGTGAATACCTGGAAGGGAAGAGTGATGAAAGAGATTTATTGATAGTAGGATTTCCAGTTGTGAACATCAAATTTAATTGCCAAACTTATGAGGAAAACAATATCGAATCTGGAAATTTCTTAATGATGCACATGATTCGGAATGAGGGAGATATTTTTGAAGCTGACCAGAAGTCGAAAGTGTATATGCGCTACTACTGGGCAGAAATGGCAACGACATTGCTTTTAGCTGACATAAATGAGGAGAAGACAAATTTGATTGACAGGGTTAAAGGAATTCAGTACGACTAAAGACGAAATTTGGAAAGAAGTGAAGGCAAAAAGAGGAATCTTTGTAACTGTAAAGGAAAAGAAGGGTGTAGATGAAAAGGAGTGTAAGAAAGTAGATGGTCCGACAAAGGAGAAGGAGGATAGTATAGAGATGACAAAGATTAACATTGAAGTACCTGAAATTCATAACCCCCTAGACAATATCACACGGTACCTGGGGATATTGACGATGGAGAAGCAAAAAGAGGTTTTAAACGTTAAAAGAGGCCTTCACACAGTGGGGTGGAGGTCGTGGTACAGGAACAAACTGTTCTCAGTAGTTAGATTAGTTTGACAATGAACTTTTATGTAATGTAATAGTGAAACTATTAGTGACACTCTTATTTTGTGATATTTTTGGGGATCCTGAATGATATGGTATCTGATATGTAGTGATATTGTAAAATGTTGGTTACTAGCAGAAGTGACATATTTTAATGTGATATTGTAAAATGTTGGTGACTAGGAGAAGTGACATATTTTAATGTGATATTGTTAAGCATGTAATGTGATATTGTTGTGTTGGAAGTGTGATATTCTCTCGTTATGCATCTAGTATTGAAAGAATATATTTATATTGAAGACAAGGATGATGGTAAACTTGTTCACAAGGTAACATTGTTTGATATAACATGTATGATATTGTTTGATAGAACATGTGATATTTTTGTAACATTAGTGTGATATTGTATACATGACATTATGAAATATTAGGTTAATATCCTAAAGAAAGATGGAGAAACATAAATTCTTTATTTAAAAAATTGAAGAAAATGGAAAAACTTTACACAAATGTAACTACTGTGCTAAGTCTATGACAATATAAAAAGTATAAAATGGAAACGATTTGGAACAATATCCTAAGAATGAACAATTTGTGTTTTCTTAATTGCTTAATTGAAGATAAATGATTATAAAAATTTTATTTGCTTAAGTGATGATGTACTATGGACGTCATCAGCATGCACCCCGTACTCTTAAAGAATATCCGAGAGGGGAGAAATCTACAAAAGGAAAGGAAAGAAAAAACACATCTCAGTATCATATTTATAAATGTGAAATTCTTACAACTACTAATATTGTTAAGTTATGTGATATTGTATTGTAGGATATGTGATATTGTTTACGTGAAACTATGATATTGTTGAAACTGGTGCGTGTTATTCTTGAACAAAAAACATGAACTTAATTAGAAATTAATTAGGCATCAGAGAAAAAGGTAATTTAAAATAATATATGTAGCTCAGTTGAAGACCGACACCCCAGAAGTATCTCTAAGTCTTGCAGTTTCGTTATTGTTTCAGAAACTATCTGCAATTTATGTCTAAATGTCTTCAGCAGATTAGTGAGCTCGGTTACTTTAATTGCAGGTTCAAGTTGAGATTTTAACATATTCAAGGTGGAGTAGAACTCTGACCAAACAGTTGAAACATGCATCTTGAGTACATCCGATGAATCAAAGTCATCCATCAACTGCCCATGATCATCACAAAGAGGCATTTATATGGAATTCTTTATCCATCTACTAAAAAGATACTCATCAGGTATCTTCTTCACCCCTTTACTTGAGAAGATCCATATAATTTGTTTGCACATCTTCCATGAACAGTGTGCATCAAACGTTGTAGGATTAAATGCTACTGTGTAGGTCTTACGCAATATGGAATCTTTAACATCAAGAAACCTTGTAATGGCATCACTTGAACAATCTCCAGCACTACATGAACGCAAAGAAACGATACACTATTGTTGGAATTTGTAAAACAGTGAGTGTGTGTATACAGTGGACGCGTGAATCTCTAGGTGAAGAAGGGTTTTGGTTTGAGGTTGTAAGTGGTCACTATCTATATCAAGAGACTTTTGCGTATACCGTTGCTGATCCATAGCACTCTGGAAGCGCATCTAAAACTCCACAAGGGTGCCACGAGGGTTCTCAAACCGCTTGAAGAAAATGTTTTTGCTCTCAGACCGTTGGGTTGTTCTTAAAACACAACCTAAAGGAATGTCACGATAATAAGCGCGAATCCACCTTTTAAAAATAGAAAACATATACCTAGGCCATCAATTATCTACCATATCAAACTCATTGATCAACCCAGATCACCTTTCTTAGAAGTCACAAAGCTCTAAGTCAGAATCCCAAACAACAGAATTAAATTTGCTTACAAAGTCAGTCTCTTTAAACAAAGTTGTGCCTACCTTTTCAGGTAACTTGCGCAAGATGTGCCACATGCAAACCCGATGGGCAGCTGTCTTAAAAACATCAGGAACTGCAGTTTTCATAGCAGGACATTGATCGGTAAAGAAACAATGGGGTTCCTTTCCACCCATAGCATAACATCTAAGAATTTCTCAAAAATCCATTTAAAATTCATGTCGTTATCATTAGACATTAGGGAAGCACCAAAAGTGACTGACTTCTTGTGATGGTCAATGCCAGTAAAAGGAGAAAAAAATCATGTGGAACCTAATAGATAAAAAATAGTTGATTTAACGAACAGAATATAACATGTGAGTTTTCTAATGATACAGTATCACACTGTATGTCCAACAATATCACACCTACGCCTATACAATATCACAAAATGAGAAAGTTCTAAATATAAAATCTGCAAAAGGAAAAGATAAAGATCACATATACGCTGATACAATATCAAATGTATGTTGATACAATATCACGGGTTATACGAAAGCATATCATTGCCGATTGGTGACAATATCACAATTATGTTGGAAAAAATCATACTTAATGAAGTTAATCTGCCATAATTTCTACTGATTAACAGTCAAAATGGAAAAGATAAGATTGTACTTGTTAATTGAATAGGTTGGATCAAAGGTCACCGCCTCACCGTATAGGGAGTAATTACGACGTACTTCTGCATCAGCCCAAAAAACATGATACAAGCACTGATTCTCATCCACATCATAGGAATAATAAAAGCCTTCCCTATAAAGCTGATTTATAAACATATGCGCATCCTGCTGCCCTATAAAGCACTTGATTTCCCTTCCAAAATCCTTAAAATCAGTAAAAGAAGTACCAATATTCCGATACTCATTAAGATATTTGTTATAAGCCCTGAAAGTAGTAGTTGGGCGTATATTGATCTTGAAATTATCAATGATTGTTTGTTTTTGGTGTAGAGTCAGTTTCCTAGACATTTTCTGAAATTCTTTAAACTTGAGGGGACAAAGTAGGTGGTTATGGGAAGCATGAAACTGAGCAACCACAAAGAATGGAACTTGAACCTCGTCGATTGTTATGAGGATATATTTGAAGTAAATTCTGGCTTTACAACCGATCCTAGTGATCTTAGTCTTCTTCATATCATATGCTTTGCCCTTTCTTTTCGCTTCTTCACCTGTTGGCGGCAAAACTGCCTGCTTAGAGTCCCGAAAGCCTTCCCGGTTACACACAATCAGTTTTGACTTTATGTCACCATTACGATGAAATCTTTTAGTTGAAGATAACCTTGATTCAAATCTGCATGCTATTGCATAAGACTCATAAACCTGGACAAATTCCTCAATTGAACCAAAAAGTCGACCTAGTGTAGGTGTACATTGAGGGGAAACATTTCTCACACACTTCTCAGAACCTCCAGGGGTCACCGTGAAAGAAAGGTGATTCCCAGCATGCACATCAACATCTTGTAGGCATTGTGGAGTAGAAATAGACTCAACAGAAGAATTAGAGGTGCTATCAACAACAGAGGTTGAGGCAATATCACCTAGCATGAAAAGTAATTTGAGTGACAATGTAGTGAAAGATATGATACTCTTAAGAATAACATGTGATACTGTTCAGAGTAATGTGTGATACTGATTGTAGCTAAGTGCTTAAACGGTAAGATAGAACTCTATAATTCAATGCGTGACACTGTTAAGAATAGTCTGTGATACTAAATAAAATAATTAAATAAAGCACTGACAAGTATTTACATTAACAAAATAAAACAAAAGCAACGCATGCAGTAATTTGAAAGGTGTAAAAGTTAATTGAATAGATTATAACAATAAATTGATGTTAATTAGATAGCAAAAGATATAATATATGATTTTGAATATAAATATAAGTACAGATAGAGAGAGAAAAACATTAAATCAAGGAGTATTAGGTCGCGAAAACATAATACATCAATAAGAAGCAGTAAAGTAAAAGTAATGTAAGAAAAAGAGTAAAATCATGAAGTTCAAATTGATAACAATAATACCCAAATTAAAAGCATGAAATTAGTTACAGAAGAACGGAAGATTAAAATATAACTAAGAACATTTAAATTAAAAGCATGAAATTAAAATTGATAAATCAAAAAGAGAGGAAATAATACCTGACATTGAATTTGCTAGAAGAATTGAAGAAAAAAATTGTATATCTTGATTCAGAAGAAAGAAATTGACGAAGAAAGTAATAGGAAGAAGAAAATTAGGTATAGAGCTGAAGATCAACGAAGAGAATCAACGAAGCGTGGAAGAAGAGGGAAATCGCAGGTGGGAAGAAAGAAGCACGGAAAAGAGAGGTAAGAGAGAGAAAGTAATTGTAAAATTATGAGATTGGGATTGAATATGAAGGTATAAATAGCAACATTGTAAATGACGGAAATACCCCTGGTATACCGCGCGCATCTCAGCCATTGATCTTTATTGATCTGACGGTTGAGATTAGGACTCACGGACTTAAAAAGATAGGGTGGACTCATGTGATCCTAATTATATATAGGAATTGCATCAAGTGAGTCTAGCTAACTTAGATGAGTATGTTCTATGATTAAACCGTCTGATCTAACACAATCAACGCATAAGATTAAACCACGTCAGTGCATTTTTTTTAAGCTACTCTATGGTACATCCTCAATGTACACAGAACGTCATTCTTGCTTTCTCTCTCCTAGCTTCTATCATAATCTCAAAATTGAGAGAACTTCAAATTCTTCATATCCACATCATCATAATTCTTCATGATAATTTCGAATATTCATTGAACAATTCAAGAATTCTTTCCTTTCAATTTCATCTTTTTAATTTGCGTATCAATCGCTCAACATTCAATCGTTCATCGGTGTTCTTGTAAAAACCCTATATAATTCAACACATGCTGTACTTTATCGTTATTTATCTGCGATTAAGTTTTTAGGTTCAATATCTCAAGAATCAGGCATCCTGCAATTATAATTATCAAATTTTGGAAATATAATTCAACTTTTATGTCGATTATCCCTATTAATTGATGTTTTGTTGAACTTGAGGTAACCTTCAAATTTTGCAAATATAATTCATTTTTTATGTCGATTATCCCTGTTAATTGATTTTTTCTGAACTTAGGCTACCTAGATAAATTAGTTAATTACGAGGTCAATTTGGAACAATCAAATGATTCTTGTTAGCTAATGTTATCATGAAATCAACATTTACGATGTATCTTAATTTTGTCTTATGAGTGTGAGGCTAAACTTTTATTATCGGGCCAATTATAGCTATTTTTCATAGTTTTGGTTGATTTATTAAATGTTTCACCATTTTAAAAGTCAGACAGTAGTTAAGATATTCATAGATTTGGATCAGACACCTAATAATATGCAATGTTATTTTTGTTTCATTGATGTCTATGATGTTGATGTTTATCGTCACATTATTAAAGTAATATTAGGCCTCCGTAACAATACACACAATCTTTTTTAATTGTTGTCATAGTATTTTTTTATGTTCATGTAAATGCTTATAGTAACAGTATCATAGTAGTAACATTAGAGTTTTATATTAGTAGTTGTTGATGTTCTGATCATGTTTTCTCTTGACATTGATGTTTTATATTCATTAGTTTGCATTTTTTTTTCGGACTCCAACGACGTGAATAATGTCCATTGTAAGCCGATTTTGAAACAGTGAATGTCCATTGTAAGCCGATTGTGCAACAACTGTGTATGTTCAACAAAACCATCCACTTGTTTTGTCTCCCAAACTCGAGAAAAAACGAGGAATGAGTGATTTCATTGTCATTAAGTTCAAAGGTGAATCAATGTACCACATTGGCTACATAGCCGATATTATATTTGCGTTGAAGAAGTGGTGGTTGTATTTGATGTCCAAAAAGGTCATAAGTCGCAAACCGTACGCCTTTAAGTGGACTTTTCTTTTTGTCAGAAGAAGTATTCTATGTTTTACATCACGTTGTGAAGAGGTTTAGAATAAGAAGTATGCTAATGGTTATTCAAATGTTGGTGATGCTACATTAATGGAGTTTACGATATTTTAATATATTTCCAATATAATGAAAACGACTTCAATTTATGTATTTTTTTTTCTAGAAACAAGGTTGATTATTATCATAAGAAAAGTTTTATAGTTACATAATTTAATAAAAGTTGTATAATTACATCATTGATTTATTAAAGTAACATGGGACAATGTTAAGAAAAATATTATCTAGTTCATCCCCCTTATACTAAAAGAATAAGAGGTCTCAAAAATTTTCCCTCTAAAAAGCATCTTTTTAAATAAGGTAGCCAATAACAATTAAGTACATTAACTAAATAAGGAAATTTGTATTGATATTAATTTATTCCATTTAATTGTTATATTTTCAATGAAAATAATCTTTTCATAAAGTTATATTATTTTTACTAACTTCTAACCTATAATATTTTAATTTAACTATAAATAAAATTTTATTAATACTATTATTTGAGAATGACTTGATTCATACTACGTATAAAACAAAATTATAAACAATTTTTATTACTTTTGTGACAAAAAATTGAGAAAAAATTTGAATTGGGATCACTAGCTATGTGATATAAAAATATTTTTTATTAAAATACATTTTAAAACGCTCCTCAAATTTCTTAATTATTACTTTTCAGCTTCAACTTTGTAGGCTCAAATGTAACACCCGGAAATGTACCCTATTTTTCTAGTAGAAATATTTTACGAAATCTTTTCAGTAATTTTAAGTTTTAATTTGGAATTTTATGTTTCGAGTCGAATTTAGAATTTCCGAGTTCGTATTTGGAATTTTTGCGAGCTTCCATGAAAATCCCGTTTTAAGTCGAGTTTGACTTTCTTGACTTTGAAACCGTCTTTGACCTTTTCCTACACAACTCACACTACTCCCTTCCTTAACCTAATATTTCATTTCAACACAACATCAAACACACTTTTCTTCCTCTCTAAGAAATCAACTTTCCCTCTTTGAATTCGATTTTGGAATTCGCGTATCTTCTTCGTTACTTGATAGAATTTACGTAAGTTTAGCTTATTCTTCCTCCCGTACCTTCCTCTATCCGTTTTGATATTAAAATCATCGTCTTTCTCGCTTTTCAAGCTTTCCGTCTTTCTCAAGATGAACTTTATTCATCTTTTTACGATCTATTTGTAGGGGGCGACCTCCAAGATCCCGACAAAGACTATTTCCTTATAGAAGAGGAGCTTGACGATCATTAGAGACGCTTAAAGGTAACGGTGAAGGGTTACTCGGTATCACTTACGTGTTTTACATGTTATATGCTAGAAAATCGTATTAGAATACGATTAGGAAGTTTAGAAACCATGCTATGATTAGTAAATGATGTTATATGATGAATGTTGATGAATTATATTGATTGTTGATGATTATTTGAAGTATATATGAGAATTGAAATGATTTGGAAATGAATTGGTTAAGTGTAAGAGGCTCTCGGGTGAACTGGGGTTCCCTGCCGGTCGACCGGCCGCCGGTCTGCCAACCGGCTGGGAACACTCCAGTAACTCATTTGGAAAATTGGATTTTTGTATAAGAGGTGCTCCAGGCCGGCCCACCGGCCACCGGTCCATCCACCGGCCTGGAACACATCAGTAACACCTTTGGAATGTTGGATTTTGTATGAAGAAGGGCTCTGTGCCGGTCGACCGGCCGCCGGTCTACCGACCGGCCCAGACCTCTTTTCTCTGTTTTTGGGTTTTGCCTTGTGTTCTGAGCCGGCCCACCGGCCACCGGTCACTTGCCCGGCCTGCAACACGGCTGTGTTGTTTTCCTTTGACTTTTAAAACTCGTAATTTATAATAGTTCGCATGATCGGTTTATCATATAATTTTACGTAATGTCTTATAATATTCATGTTTTGGATATATGATATCTTATTCGCTTGTATCACATGTTTCGTGACGGTTTTCAATATGTCCCACTTTGAGTCGGTCTTTACAAATGATACGGTTTGAGCACTATTTTGTCTTGTGCTTTGTACTCTCATTCCCTTGGCTACCTTCCCGTTCGTAAGGCTGGAATGTCGGAACGGAGAGGTATCCTACTGCTTAAATGCATGTGTTAGTGGGCATATGACTACGTTGTTGGGAGTTGAACGCTATGCGTTGTTCGACCCGGCCGTCAAATGTTGTATACTTGCGAGGTGGTGTTATTTGCATGTAGCGTACCGCTTGTTTATGTGGCTAGAGCTCTTTTACCGCCTCTTTCGTGAATTTTCGACCGAATTTGGGGTACTCGGCGTCTATGATTGACCGAGTCTTGGATGCGTAACGTTTATCGCATGTCGAACTGGAAAATGCGATTTCCGGATTCTGGCCAGATTTAACTAGGACTTATTATTATGAATCGTCGTCCTACCGGAGGAAAATTATGAACTTAAAATAACGAAATGAATTGAATGGTGTATGAGTTCAGCGAAATGCTGTATCCCGTGGATGCCTGTTAATCATACTTGCCATGTACACGATGCTAGTGCGTTTCATTTACCGTGAGAGTTGTCGTCTTTGTGTCGTTGTCTTTGAATGCGTGATTTCATGATTTATTCATGGTCATTGCATGACTTGGACACCGTCAAGGTCTTGGTTCGTGAATGGATGATAATATGTTGGATTTATTGTGATCATCGCATGACTTGACTTGGTTTGTCTGTCGAGTCTCAATCTTATCAATCTTATACCGCTAACGGTGAGATGCAAGCCCTAGTGAGCGTATCGATGCCAAGAGTGTCTTCCCGAGTCTTTGAATAACATGATGGATTCGGATTTGTGCCTCTTATGTCTTATCATTATCTATAAAATTGCCTATCTATTCTTATCGTATCTCACATGTATATCTATATATGCATGCTTTACTTTTGTATTTCCTTATATGTACGTTAAAGGTGATATGGCTGGGAGAACCCGGAGTTACTCCCCACTGACTGTGGCATTCATGTTTTTCATGGATGAACAGGTTGCCTGCTTTGGATGATTTTTGGATACGATATTTTGGGGTTCGGGTGTGAGCTAGCGGGCGTTGTCCCTGGAAGTTCACCTCTAGACGATAATAGCTAGTTTTGGATAAACACTTGTTCTTTGCTAACATTTTAAGAGACCTCGTCTCTTTGTTGTATTCCGTTGTTAGTTTGTAACATTTTGACACACCTCGTGTTATATATATCTTGCATGTTTAAAGGTTTTTAAAATACCGTATTTCCGCATATTATTTCACATGCTTGTATGTTTTATATTTCCGCATTCGCGAGGGTTGTCACATCAAAGCAAAATGCAATGATAAGAAAAATGTACAACTAATGAGATCCCACTATTATCCAAATAGTTTATTAGACATAAAATATTTTTATATGCCGTGCATTTATGCACGGGGTCTAAACTAGTTATACAGTAACACTGTTACCGTAACATCATTTATTCATTAATGTCACTATACCAACTTTCATTTACGCGAATAATATGGTGTTACTGCTACACTGTTACAGTAACATCTTCACTTCTTTTTTATGGTGAATCAATATTACGGTAACTGTGTTACTGCTATTGTTACTGTAATATCCAGATTAACATGTGTAGATACCTCGAATTTACACCTTCCGCTAACCACCCACTGATCATTGGGTTGCATGTTTGTTACAGCGAAACGTTGTATGACAGTTCATAAGTTTGTCGTCAAGTGATAGCTCAAACACTTGTGTCTACCCCTTGGTCGTCATCTACGTGCCGATATGGTCGTTTTGACAGTCATTAGAGTCATTCTGGAGTCCGGGTCAAAACCGCTTTATTTTCTTTAAACCGTCTTTCAAAACCGAGTCTGAACGCTCGAAAATATTCCAAAAATTTTAATATTTCAAAACTTATTGAAGAGTTCATAAGTTTATATGACAGTTCATAAGTTTGTCGTCAAGTTTGTCCGTATTTTATTGAACAGTATTCGAGATCTACCTCAATTCCTAAAAAGAAACGCATAAATCTTTTGTTTACGATAGGAGACAACTCAGGAAGTAACGCAGCAGGTGTTGCGCCTCTTCCAAGAGTCGCAGTCCCTGTTGCGCCTCTTCCCCTGCTCTGTTTTCATGTTTTCGGAATATTTTCTAGATTTCTTTCCGTATCGACTTATTCCAAAACTCTTCGGATTTCTCCGTATATAAGGAGTGGTTCGTGCACACTTTCAATGCACGAGAGTGTCCGCCCTTCTCTTCTCTCTTTGCATTCTAGACCTTGCTCTAAGCTTATTGACAGCTACGTGCTTGATCAATCGACCGCGTATGTAACACCCGAAAATGTACCTTATTTTTATAGTAAAAATATTTTACGGATACTTTTCAGCGAAATTTAGTTTTAGTTTAGAATTAAATTTCCCGTGTCGAATTTAGAATTTCCGAGTTCGTATTTTGATTTTACGCGAGATTTCAAGTGAATCACGTCTTAAGACATCATTGACTTTTCCTTGACTTTTTCTTCTTTCTCCTCATATACTAACCCTAACCCTAACTTCCTCACAACTCAACATCTCCTTCTTCCTCACCAAGAAACCCCAAAACCTAGCTTCAATTTTTGATCCACCTTAGAATCGTCATAACTCTCTCATTTCTCGCTCAAATTCACGTAAGTTCGTCTTATTCTTTCCCTCTCATCTTCCTCTATCCGTATTGGTAAGAAAATTACCGTCTTTCTCGCTTTTCAAATTATCCGTCTTTCTCAAGGTGAATTATATTCATCTTTTATTAACTATTTGTAGGTGGTGACCTCCAAGATCCCGACAAAGACTACTTCTTGATTGAAGAGGACATTGACGCGGAGTGAAGACACGAAAAGGTAACGGTGAAGGGTTACTCGATATCATTTACGTGTTTTACGTGTTTTCTATGTTAGAAATCGTATCTAGAATATGATTAGTAAGCTTAGGACTTGTGTTGTTGTTGATGGATGTTGTTAGTTGAGAATTGATATGAGAATGGATGATTTATGATAATAGTTGATGATGGTTGAATATGGATCCTTGGTGAAAAATGTTGATTTCGTGCATATTGGACCCCAGCCGGCCGACCGGCCGACCGGCAGCCGGTCAGCTGACCGGCTGGGGCAGTGGCTGTATATTATTGTTGTTACGTGAAGTTTATGCATGATTTAGGTCTCAGCCGGCCAACCGGCAGCCGGTCAGCCGACCGGCTGTGACACTGCTGCCTTTCCCTTGTTTTTCTCATATACCCTTGGTCCCAGCCGGGTAGCAGGCAGCCGGTCCACCTGACCGGCTGGGACACACTGCTCTTTTCCTTGAATTTTTCATATGACATAAGGTACCAGCCGGGTGGCCGACAGCCGGTCCACCTGACCGGCTGGCACCTGCTGGAAGTTCTTGAAATTCTTGTTTACGTTTTCATTTATAATATTTCCGATAGTTCATTTATCTTATAAAAATACGGAATGACTTTAAATATTAATGTTTTGAATATATGATATTTAACTCGCTTGTATCGCATGTTTTGTGACGGTTTTTGGTATGTCCCACTTTGAGTCGGTTTTTACAAATGTTACGGTTTGAGCACTAATTTTCTATGTGCTTTGTACTCTCATTCCCTTGGCTACCTCCACGTTCGTAAGGCTGGAATGTCGGAACGGGGATGTATCCTTACTGCTTAATTGCATGTGTTAGTGGCATACGACGACGTTGTTGGAAGGCGAACGCTTTGCGTTGATCGACCCGGCCGTCAAATGTTGTGTACTTGCGAGGTGGTGTCATTTTCATGTAGCGTACCGCTTGTTATGAGGCTTGTGCTCTTTTCCGCCTCTTTCGTGAATGTCGACCGAATTTGGGGTACTCGTGGTCTATGATTGACCGAGTCTTGGATACGAAACGTTTATCGCATGTCGAATCGGAACACGTTTATTCCGAGAGTTTGGCCAGGTTTAGACTAGGACCGTATTATTATCGTCGTGCTACCAGGAGGAAATTAGTCTACATATACGAAATGTTTATCGTGTATGCGTTCAGGGAAATGTTTATCTCGTGGATGCCTTTTAATCATACTTGCCATGTACACGGTGCTAGTGCGTTTCATTTACCGTGTGAGATGTCGTCAATGTATTGGTATGTTTGGATGGATGATTAGATGATTGATTATTCGTGATCATTGGGTGACTTGGCATGGTTTGTTTGTCGAGTCTCAATCTTATCAAACTTATACCGCTAACGGTGAGATGCAAGCCCTAGTGAGCGTATTCGGTTGCCTAAGAGTGTCTTCCCCGAGTCTATCTATAACATGATGGTTACAGATTGTACTTCATATGCTCTTATCATTATATATTGAATTGCCTATCTATCCTTATCGTATTTCACATGTATATTTATATATGCATGTTTCTACTTTTGTATTTCCTTTCTATGTACGTTTAATGTGATATGGCTGGGAGAACCCGGAGTTACTCCCCACTGACTGTGGCGTTCATGTTTTTCATGGATGAACAGGTTGCTTGATTGGATGGCATTTTGCTTGGTATTTTGGGTTCTGGTGTGAGCTAGCGGGCGTTGTCCCTGGATGAAACACCTCTAGACGTTTCTTAGCTAGTTGCTAAATAACTTGTCTTTTGTTAACATTTTGAGAGACTACGTCTCTTGTAGTATTTTGTATTTGAGGGAATATATCCGTATACATGCTTTTAATCTTATAGGATTATAATGAAATTACGATTTATATGATTAACGGGTCATAAACAAAATTGCATAATAAAAAAAGGGATTAGGAATAACCTTTAGTACTTGTAAATTCGGCCTAAGAACAGATATCAAAACAGATACCCTCCTAATCGTCTCACCCAAGATTGATCGAGAAATGCCCTTGTCCTTTGCTAGAAAGAGAATCAAAAGTTACTGTTAACTTTTTGTTTTTGTGTTTTGTGTGATGGAGGCACAAGTGAGAATAGAATTAGGTTTAGAATTTTCTCCTGCTTCCTTTTTTTTTTTTCCTATCTCACGGCACTCTCTAGGGTTTATATGAGGAGATTTGTCTCCTCAAAATAACTACCCATGGACCAAAAAAATCTAGATTTAATCTGGACTGTTTCCCGGTTAAATTCGCTTTAATATATAATGTGTATTATTAATGTATCGTATAATATACACGTTAATTATAATTATCCGTATAATTATAATTTGCTAATTCAATATAACATTTTATATTCAATTACGAATTAACCTTTTAATTCGCATAAGCTTACATTATATATATGCTAATTAAATACAATAGTTTATATTTAATTACGAATTACTTTTAATTCGTCTCAGCTCATATTATTTAATCGTTATTAAATAATCGTCTTATCATCACATTGACTAACCTCTTAGTCAAATACACTGACTAACCTTTTAGTCATATAATAGGGCATCAATATGATTATTTTCTCAAATAATCACATCTCTCAAACACATCCTATAGGTGTGACTTTTAGGGACCAGTTGATCTGTGACAACCCTCGCGAATGCGGAAATATAAAACACACAAGCATGATGAAATTACCCCGTCTAGTCGGATTTACCCCATCTATCATAGTTGGTCAAGATGAAATTACCCCGTCTAGTCGGAAATACGGTATTTTAAAAACTTTTATACATGCAAGATAGATAAAACGAGGAGTGTCAAAATATTACAAACTAAGTACGGAATATAACAAAGAGACGGAGTCTCTCAAAATGTTAACAAAGAACAAGTGTTTAGCAAACTAGCTACTTAACGACTAGAGGTTAATCTTCCAGGGACAACGCCCGCTAGCTCACACCCGAACCCAAAATAGCATAAGCAAAAAGCCATCCATGCAAGCAACCTATTCATTCATGAAAAACATGAACGCCACAATCAGTGGGGAGTAACTCCGGGTTCTCCCAGCCATATAACATTAAACGTACATAGAAAGAAATACAAAAGTAAAATCATGCATATATGAATATACATGTGAGATACGATAAGAATAAATAGGCAATTCAATAGATAATGATAAGAGTATAAGAGTTACAAGTCCGAATCCATCATGTGATACAAAGACTCGGGAAAGACACTCTTAGGCAACCGAATACGCTCACTAGGGCTTGTATCTCACCGTTAGCGGTATAAGTTTGATAAGATTGAGACTCGACAAACAAACCATGCCAAGTCATCGAATGACCATGAATATCAATCATGTAATCACCCATCCACACATAACAATACAATGACGATGCCCAATCATGCAATGACCACGCATTCAAGAACAACGACACAAAGACGACCTCTCTCATGGTAAATGAAACGCACTAGCATCGTGTACATGGCAAGTATGATTAATGGGCATCCACGGGAGAAAAGCCTTCCCTGAACGCATACACGATTCAATCCATTTCGTATATGTAGACTAATTTCCTCTTGGTAGGACGACGATAATAATACGGTTCCTAATCTAAACCTGGCCAGATTCTCGGAATACACGTTTTCCGATTCGACATGCGATGACGTTTCGCATCCAAGACTCGGTCAATCATAGACGCCGAGTACCCCAAATTCGGTAGATCAATTTACGAAAGAGGCGAAAAAGAGCACAAGCCTCATAACAAGCGGTACGCTACATGCAAATAACACCACCTCGCAAGTACACAACATTTGACGGCCGGGTCGATCAACGCATAGCAATCGCCTCCCAACTACGTCGTCGTATGCCCACTAACACATGCAATTAAGCAGTAGGATACCTCCCCGTTCCGATATTCCAGCCTTACGAACGTGGAGGTAGCCAAGGGAATGAGAGTACAAAGCACAAGACAAAATAGTGCTCAAACCGTATCATTTGTAAAAACCGCTCAAAGTTGGGAACATACCCCAAAACCGTCACAAAACATGAGAATAGGGAATCATATAGTTTAAATATGATAAACATGATTCAATCATGATACAATAAGCTT
>JAIUZE010019872.1:0-12991 GCA_022085475.1 Heliosperma pusillum
GGCCACTCGAGGAGAAGTTACTGTAAATGCATGGCCACGCTCGGAAGGAGATCTATGGTAGATTTTCCGGTCAGACAGTTGCTCTCCCTATCGAGAAAACCACTCTAGATATTGTCAATCGCAAGTGCGACCTGAAAGACACCTTGCGTTGAGTGGGAGATGTGATAAAGAGACAAGAGAATCGGTGACGCACACTTGTGTCAGACAAGTGGGAGATTGTTGGAGTAGGGGTCCTCCACAATAGTGCGCCACATAATAAATCTTATTAAGGAATATAATTGGGATAATTATTGACTATATATATGATTAGTCAGTTGATTAACGTAAATCAATAACGGTTGGCTAACTAGAGTTTGCCGTTATTGTCGTTTGACGGCGGTGATCAACTGATCCCTTTCGGTCACACCTAAAGGATGAAATCCAAATAGTAACTAATTATTTGTATACGATACAGTTAAGTAGTACATTACATATATTCGATATGTACGAGAGTTAATTATTAGAAATTGAGTTAAGAACTCAAATTCGATTAAACTTATTTTTCAATTATGCGATAATTGACTAATAAATTTATATCTTATTTTAATACGATTAAATAAGATTTAACTTAGTAATTAATCGTTAAATTACTAAATTAGTTGAGGTTTTGAGATAGAGGGAATTAGTTAATTATATTTACAAGGAGTTGTAAAATAAATTAACTAAGCATTGTGGGACCCATTATATATTGATATAATGGTAAAATATTACTTAAAATATTAAGTACATATTATTTATTTAATTGAGTCATATAATTATTATATGATCAAATTAACACTTAATTATACAAGATAATTAACCATATGATCAATAAGTATTTGTGAGACAAATATCAAAAATCAAAATGGACCAAACTAGGTACATGATGGCCGGTTATGGTAGTAGTTAAATGGTGATGATTGTTGTTCTTGTTGTAACTATTTAGTTAGCTTTTGAAAGTGACATAACAAGTATAAAACAATCATCATCCTTTCTACAACACTCCACTCTAATGCATGTGATCAAATTGAACAAAATAAGAGTCCTTTATGGACAAATATCATCCGGCCAAAGTGCTATATAATGAACAATGGTTGTTCATTTTTTCATGACTTCAATTTGTGCAATTGTCATACTTCTTTCTAAAATCCTTCTTCTCACTAAAACTCTCATATACTAATATTTACTAAGTATTACTAGTGTAGTAATACAGTCATAATATTAGTAGTATTATATCTATCTTATTATCTAGTTAATAATAAGGGTAGATTATTTGGGTTAATCTTGGTGCAACTTGAAGGAGGTCTTCTAGTTTGGAGATTTCAGGTGTTCATCCATATTTATAGCTCAAGAACAACAAGAAGGAGTTCTTGTTGTGCCCATATAATTTCCATATCAATGTGAGGAAATTTCTTCTTTTATGTAAATGTCTTTATATTTGCATGCATGTTACATAGATCATTATAAACTAAATTAATAAGTAATTTAGTAAATAATTAGAGGAGTCTAATTAAGGTATATGGACTTTCAACAAGTTGGTGCCAAAAGCGGGGTACGGGTGGTGAATTAACAAGACCGAATTTTGCTTGAAATCCGTAAGAATTCCCCGTCAAGGCTTTCCACAAAGGTGCCTCTGCAAAACCCTTGGGTTCCGTGGTTTCTTTCGCGGGCGATATTTCTAGCCCAAAAATAGCAGCGAAATCTGCAAAAGGAACAAATTGGGTGGTGTTCGCGATGCGGAAACTAAAGCAAGGTATGCCATCAGCATTCGTACAAGTCTTTAGACTACTAATAAATTCTAATGTGAGACTCTGATAAGAAAGTTCGTGCATATTGAAAATCATAGTCATACTTGTGGCCGTGAAAAAGGCGAGCATTTGTTCTGTTATCCTGAGCTTCTCCAAAATGTTTTGGCAAAGAAAGGTGGAAGGCACCATATCCAACCCCTTTTTGCTCTCAAAGGCCTCTCAGTGAGCATCCGACACAAAACCGACTTCCGAAAATTCCGGAAGTTACTCAACTTCCAGGTCGGGGTTATTCAAGCCACTTCCCCTCCTTCTTTTTGGAGTCCTTGTTGTAGAAGTATTTCCCTTGCCTCTACCCACCACCATTGTTAAGGATCTTGAAAAGCTTTCCCCCTAAATTTCTCAAAAACCTCCCTTTATGCTTCTAAAACACTAGAAAACGTTCCAAAGTTCCATTAAATAGTTTTCAATGTTGATTAGAAGACTCAAAATCCACCAAAAATTAAAATCCCCAAATTCGAATTTTTCAAAACCTAGGTATTAAAAATCGATTTTATTGATTTTTTGTGGTGTTGAAGGGTAAAAATTGTTCTTTAAGTGTTTAGAAAGGAAAACGGGATGTTTTTGGAGTGATTTAGGAGAGGTTTGAGTAAATTTGATGGAGATTTGAGGAAGAAAGGTTGATTTTAGTGAGAGAATGAGTAAAAGTTGTGTGTTTGTGTGTTTATGAGGTTGAAGGAAAAAGAAAGAAGGGAAGAAGAGTTAAAGGGGAGCCGGTTTAAGCCGTCACGGGTGTGACATCTGAGTCATGGGCGTGAAATATGTGTCACGGCCGTGACTTGTTGGACAACAACTGGCTTAAGTTTGAAGGTCTATCACGGGCATGAAGAGGAGCGTCACGGGCGTGACATTGTGAGTCACGGCCGTGACGGGCTGGGGAAGTGAAATCTTACTTTTGTGAGCTACGTTGCGAGCGTGACATTAGGTCAAGGTCGTAAGCTTCTCAAAACGAGCTCGTGACTTGTATGGCATGCTCGTGACGCTTCCTTGGAGCCTTTGCCTCATTTCTTTACCGCTTTTCCGCTTCTTCTTCAGTTTTCCTTTTTAAATTTCAATTAATTTACCCTTCAAATGCACTTAGACACAAAATATGGCTCCCTCCCTCACAACTCTCATAAATCAATAGTGCTAAAAAAATGGTAATCTAAATGAATTAAAGGAAGCCAATTTAATTAACGATGTTAATTTAACCGATTTCAATGCAACATATTCTATTTAATGCAAATTGTTAAAGGGTTAGATATATTTACAAATAGTGGTTCTTGGCGGACTCCACCAAACCTGAAATTTTCTTGATCTTAACAAAGGGGAGTCGGTTTAAGGTATAGAGCCTCGACTACCCCGACAAACGCACCCTCTTGGTAGAGGTTTGTCCTTTCTTCATTGACTTTTAACTTTTGCTCGTCCTTGGTCGACAATACAAAGTCCCCGTACTTCCCAACCTCGGTGACAATGTTTGGTCAAGATTGAGCTCCTTGATGACCCAATATGCTTTATATTCAAGTTCAATGAGGAAGTGGCACGCCTTGCCATAGACCAACTTATAGGGCGACATTCCAATCGGAGCTTTGAATGTCGTCCTATATGTCCACAATGTATCATCGAGCTTTGAACTCCAATCCTTCCTATGCTTGGAAACTACCTTTTCCAAGATAGACTTGATCTCTCTATTCGATATCTCCACTTGCCCACTAGTTTGGGGATGGTACCCCAAACGGGTACGGTGATGAACACCGTACTTAAGAAGAAGAGAGTCAAGTATTATCTCATGAAAATGCGTTCCCCCATAACTTATTAGAGCCCCTGGTACTCCAAATCTTGGAAAAATGATCTTTTTGAGGAGGTTGTTGACAACCTTGGCGCCATTTGTAGAGGAAGCCACCACCTCAACCCATTTCGACACATAGTCTACGGCCACAAGGATGTATCTATTACCTTTTGAAGAGATGATGGGACCTTGTTAATCTATCCCCCACACATCAAATATCTCACCTTCAAGTATTCCTCTTTCGGCCATTTCATTTCTCCAAGATATGTTTCCGGTTTGTTGACAAGCATCACAACATTGAAAAAATGCTTAACGTCTTGAAACATAGAAGGCCAAAAGAACCCAGATTGAAGTATTTTTGCAACGGTCTTGATTGCTCCATGGTGCCCTCCATATGGAGAGGATTGAAACCCTCTCACTATCTCTATCCATTCCCTTTGAGGCACACACCTCCGGAAGATTCTATCACCACATTCTTTGAATAGCAAGGGGTCATCCCAATAATACCTTTTCACTTCAAATAAGAATCTCTTCTTTTGATTGTGGTTCATATCTGGTGGAAGGACACCACCAACAATGTAATTTGCAAAGTCCGCAAACCAAGGGGTTTGGTTTTGAAGAGTCTCATTTATGGCGAAAAGGAAGTCATCCGGAAAGGAATCGTTGATGGGCACATCATCCTTGCTGTCTTTAAAGCAAAGTCCTGATAAGTGATCCGCGACCGCATTCTCCGCACCCATTTTGTCTCGGATCTCCAAGTCGAACTCTTGTAGAAGAAGGATCCACTGAATGAGGCGGGGTTTGGCTTCCTTCTTGGCAAGTAAGTACTTAAGGGTGGCATGATCCGTATACACTATCACCTTAGAATCTATCAAGTAAGAGCAGAATTTGTCAAGAGCATAGACCATAGCAAGAAGTTCTTTCTCCGTCGTTGCATATTTTATTTGTGCATCATCTAGGGTCTTTCTTGAATAGTATATTGTAAGTCCTATACCTCTAATTAGACTCCTCTAATTAGTTCTTAAATTACATTAACTTAATGATTTAGGATCTAGTTATCATGCTTGTAAATATAAAAGCATAAAAGAAAAGATAAGACGAAAACATCCTTACATTGGGATTTTTCGGTTCAATATGGGCACACTAAGAACTCCTTCTTATTGTTCTTGAGCATGAAATTAATGGATGATCCTCCATAAAACAACCTCCAAAGTAGAAGGTCTCCTTCTTGTTGCACCCAAGATTAAACCCAAATAATATTAACTTATTATTAACTAGATAATAAGTAAGAAATAATACTACTAATATTATTGTATTACTACACTAGTAATATGTAGAGAATATTAGTTTGCATGTAAGTTTTAGAGAGAAACTGAGTAAGTAAGAGAAGTTAGAATAAAAACACAAAAATAAAGTAAATAAAAAATGAACAACTCTTGTTCTATTTGAAGGCCAAAATGGCCGGTCCACTTGAGCTACAATTGAGCTCAATTTTGTTTATTTTATTCACATGCAAGATGGCTTGAGTGTAGAGTTAAAATCAATGATTAAAGCTTGTGGGATATATATGTCATTATCAAGTGTGTTTATGTGCAAGTCACTCAAGACAATTATCATTGTCTTTTATAGGTACACAACCGATCACTTGTATCCAATATGGAACATTTTGACTTTTGATATTTGTCCCACAAATACTTATTAACCATATGCTTAATTATCTTGTATAATTAAGTGTTAATTTGATCATATAACAATTATATGACTCAAATTAATAAATAATCTATACTTAACTTTTAAGTGATATTATACCATTATATCAATATATAATGGGTCCCACAATGCCCAGTTAATTTATTTTACAACTCTTTGTAAATATCATTAACTAATTACCTCTACCTCAAAATATATGCATAACCTTAACTAATTTAATGAATTAACGATTAATCACTAAATTAAATCTTATTTAATCGTATTAAAATAAGACGTAAAATTTATTCAGTCAATTATCGTATAATTGACTAATAAACTTAAGTGGAATGAGTTCCTTACTCAATTTCCAATAAATAATTCTCGTAACTTAACGTACATATCAAATATATGTAATGCTCTAATTAAACTGTATCGTATACAAATAACTAGTATTCTATTTGGGTGTCATCCTATAAGTGTTACCTAAAGGGATCAGTTGATCACCGCCGTCATACGACAATAACGTCAAACTCTAGTCAGCCGAGCGTTACTGATTTACGTTAATCAACTGACGTGGAGTATCAAAATATACTAATCATGCCACGTATATTCCAAATGAGATTTATTATATAAATGAACTATTGTGGAGGACACTTACTCCAACAATCTCCCACTTGTCCGATACAAGTTGTGCATGTAGCAACACTATTGCGCAGGGCTCCTCCTCCTACAATTTCTCCCACTTGTCTTGACAAGTTGTGTGCTACCGATTCTCATGTCTCTTTTGTGTCACATCCTCCCACTCATTGCAAGGTGTCTTACAGGTAGTACTTGCACTTGAAAATTATAAATAGAGTGGTTTTCTCGATCTGGGAGAGTAACTGTATGACCGGAAAATCTACCATAGATCTCTTCCGAGCGTGGCCACGCATTTCCAGTTACTACTCCTCGAGTGGCCGGAAGATGTTAATACCCAATGTGGGTGGAGAACTCCTGTTGACCCATCTTACACTGTATGATGCAGATCACCATGACCCAGAAGATGTCCATCGGCCTCCTTTCACGGCATGACCTAGGACAAAAACTAAAGTCAATCGAAAACTACACCGACTCAGGTAAATGGTCGCCAGTGTAAAGAATCGACTCATAGGAATAAAATTGAAATCCCCGCCACGACCAATCTTCAACAATTTTGATAAGGGACTCTATTATGGTCAATGCCCGACAGAGTGTCTCCACAATCTGTCTATCTAAACGACCAGTCATCTCCATGACCCCATGGTGCTGAACCAACCATCGATCGACTTAAAATCTAGTCACTTTGAGACGTCACCTCAAATGAGTGACTAGGGACAAAACACTGAGTTCATCATGTTCACTTGAATTGGGTTCAACTTTTCTTTCAACCAATTCGGATAAACAAAGTATTAAAATTTAGTGAAACTAAATAAAGGAGTTTTTAATGAAACTCTAACAATGAATGCGATTATCAAATATTTGAAAAAGTTGATACGCTATCAATAATTTTCATATCTCATAATCTTTAATAATTCAGGTACATATTTCAATCCCCATTGAAATGACATGACTATCATGTTCAGCGTGCAAAAGGCATGGCTAATGGATTAGCAATACTTGCATCTTTCTCATCGTTCTCATTGCTATTTCTCTTTGTCTACGTAATCTCATATTACATAGAACTTTCCGAGTACGTATCTAGGTTTGAATCTAGACTTAGGACTCTTGGCCTAAAGGTAGCTCTCACTATTTTACCAGTATCATGGGATAGGATATACAGCTATAGGAACTACTTCTAGTCCCTCCAAAACTGTCGAATCCAAGCTACTTTCATATGCATCATCATATGATGCAATGTCCTCCATTTCCGTTGTGAAATCCGCAATGATAAACTGCTTGGAACACTTCCAGCGGATACATGACATTTATATTTGAAAATTTCACTCCTACATAGAACCTTTCCAATAGTGTTTTATGCTTGGAATTCTTCCAACAGACAAATCTTCTATAAAAGACAGCCAATTCGTGATTTCAAATCACTTTGATCAGTTTGGAAACTAAAGTCTGTGTAACCCCTTACACACAACTCACTGTAAACTCCAAACACGTGGAACATATCTTTAGTCCTTCGCAAGTACTTAAGAATGTTCTTTATGGCTATCAAGTGACTCTCACTTGGATTTGATTGCAAATGATTCGTCATACTCAAAGCATGTGAAATGTCGGATTGAGTATACATCACAACGTTTATAACTGATCCCGCAGCGGAAGCAAAAGGAATCAATTATCATGTGTTCAACTTCCTTGAACTAGTCAAAGAACTTATCAATATAAGAATTTTGACTCAACGCTAATGTCCTTTTAGATTTATCTCCATAAATCCTGATATCTAAAAGATGTATTCTACTTCTCCAAAATCTTCCATCATCTAAAATGATCAATATGTCTCCACATATAAGACTAATGAAAACCATATTACTCTCACTTAACTTCATGTATTAACATAATTCCTTGAGATGTCGAGAAATATTTTATGACATGATTGACACACTAATTCCAACTTTTTAGTGCTTACTTAAGACATCCTCTTAAGCTTGCAAAAATAACTTAGGATAATTAGGATCTACGAACCCACAGGTGAATATAAAATATTTTACCTCTTGTAGATTGGTATTTAAGAAGGTGGTTCTTGAGATCTAATTGTCATCATACTATTATGAAATGCTGTAATCACTAAGTATATTCGAATGGATCGAAAAAATAAGGTTGGTGCAAAACTCTTTGCCTACCAATTTATCTTTGAAAACATTTTAATGTTCATCCATGCAAGTTTCGGTCTTAAAAATCAATTTACATTGAAGAGGTCGTACTTCTTCAAGTAAAATTTATCAGGTCACATACCTGACCATCATGCATGGAGTCCATTACAAATCGCCTGACTCTAAGCCATAGCAAGAAGTTGGGACTAGAAACAGTGTTTTATAAGTCACATATTAGAATTCATCATTATTAAGGAGTGATAAAATTCCACCTGACCCCCTAGGTTCTGAAGAAACAACTACTGAACAAGCAATGAAGAAACTTTTTCCGGGCCATATGCTCAGTTTGTGGCTCTAGAAACATTTTCTCCCATTCTGTCTGATCAAGAAATAATCGTATTTTTATTGAAAGACAGCATCACGAGTCACAAACGCTTTGTTCTTGTGGTCAATGTAGGATCATTGAGCACTTATTTCATTCGGATAACTTATAAATTAGGTACGCTACCTATCCATATCGTATTAAAATCCGACTGTTTTAAAAGTGCTTGGATATGGTGGGAAAAGAAATAGCAGACAAAAATATTAAGATCCCAAGGTTAGTCAAATGACTCAGTTTGACTTGACAAAAACAAAACCATATCGTATAAGGTTCTGTTTCTCTATTCAACAACACCTTATCTCATAATGTGTGTTAGAGAAGTTAACTCGTGAAATTATTTCACAATACTTTTGGTGAAAATCAAAGTCAATACTTAGATATTTATAGGTACGCTTTAGTCGTAAGTCCTTGATCTAATACCCTTTAGTGGTTAACTACTTCACATTGAAGCTCTTTGAACTTTTCAAAGATTTCTCTTAGCACCTCATTAAGTAGAATCAAACACAATATCTACTTAAGTCGTCGGTAAATAAAGTGAAGTAGGCATTACCATCTCTGGTTGTGTATGTTATTGGACCACACATATTCTTATGTAATATGGCCACTAACTCACTAGTTCGATTTCCTTTTCAATAAAAAAAGGGCACGAATCATATTGCCTTGAATACAAGATTCGCACACACCATAAGATTCAAAATCAAATGTTTTAGTGATACTAGTCAATACAAGCCTTTTAATGTGCTACACAGTCCAGAATCAAGATTAGATCTGGGTCACCAATTTTGAGCCTTTTACAATCTATATGACAAGTAATTTTTAGTTTTAGGTCAAGAATATAATTACTTTTGATTGGTATGGCATAACCATTGACCAAGTATAGGTATAAAAAAAAAACAACGCTTGTTCCATTCACAAAAGTGAAACACTTGTGTCGTACACTAAAGTGGATACTATATTCTTTATTTAGAGGTCATGTACATAATAACGTTTATTAAACTATACCTCTAAATCCAAAACTAGATTGATTACATTATAACTTTTACATGTCTCTATAGAAATAAAAACTACAATAGTTCTATTTCCCTTGTAGGTCGACATTTAATCATGGCTAGTCGTCGCACGAATCATTATTATATGCATTGAATACATCGATGAAAACCATAATGGGTATCTAATACCCAAAACTTGCCTTTTAGCAAAAATAAATGTCGATCATATAGATATAATGGGTGAAAATAGTACACCCAATTTCTAACTCTTTAGAAAAATTGGGGCAGATTCTTTTCTTGTGTCCTACACTGTAAGAATAGAATCATCAAAGGTTGGTTCTGACACCTTGCTAGGATTTTGACTTTACTATTCAAAATAGATTTGCCTTTTTCCCTCGCCTTGTGCCAACATCGTGGCGACCTACTCTTGAATCTCGTTTTATTCTTAACAATTAAGAATATAAACGTCCCTCTTAGTGCTCCCACTCAATTTCATGAATCTCTATTTAGACAAGTATATTAGAATTGTTATGAAGACTATTCTTCATTTCGTTCATGGTTTTACCTTCAAAATGTTGGAGTAGGTGTCCTCCACAAATAGAGCGCCACATAATAAATCTTATTAAGGAATATAATTGGGATATTTATTGACTTTATATATGATTAGTCAGTTGATTAACGTAAATCAATAACGGTTGGCTGACTAGAGTTTGACGTTATTGTTGTATGACGGCGGTGATCAACTGATCCCTTTCGGTCACACCTAAAGGATGAAATCCAAATAGTAACTAATTATTTGTATACGATACAGTTAATTAGTACATTACATATATTCGATATGTACGAGAGTTAATTGTTAGAAATTGAGTTAAGAACTCAAATTCGATTAAACTTATTTTTCAATTATGCGATAATTGACTAATAAATTTATATCTTATTTTAATACTTAAATAAGATTTAACTTAGTAATTATAGTACCCCTATTCAAGTAATAAGACGAACTTAGAATTTTGTCCCTAGGCACCATGAGGTGACGTCTCGATATGACTAGATTGTAAGTCGATCGATGGTTGGTTCAGCACCATGGGGTCATGGAGATGACTGGTCGTTTACATAGACAGACTGTATGACACTCTGTCGGACAGTGACATTGTAGAGACCCTTAAATCAATTATTTGATGCCTGGTCGTGGCAGGGTCTTCTATCTTATTCCTATAAGTCGATTCTTTTGACTGGCGACCGTCTATCTGAGTCGGTGCTGTTTCCGATTGGTTTTGGTTGATGTTCTAGGTCGTGCCGTAAAAGGAGGCCGATGGAAATCTTCTGGATCATGGTGATCTGCATCATACAGAATAGATGAATCAACATGAATTGTCCACCCACGTTGGGTACAAACATCTTTAGGCCACTCGAGGAGAAGTTACTGTAAATGCGTGGCCACGCTCGGAAAGAGATCTATGGTAGATTTTCCGGTCAGACAGTTACTCTCCCTATCGAGAAAACCACTCTAAATATTGTCAATCGCAAGTGCGACCTGAAAGACATCTTGCGTTGAGTGGGATATGTGATAAAGAGACAACAGAATTGGTGACGCACACTTGTGTCAGACAAGTGGGAGATTGTTGGAGTAGGTGTCCTCCACAAATAGTGCGCCACATCGTAAATCTTATTAAGGAATATAATTAGGATATTTATTGACTATATATATGATTATTCAGTTGATTAACGTAAATCA
This sequence comes from Heliosperma pusillum, assembly GCA_022085475.1. NCBI lineage: Eukaryota > Viridiplantae > Streptophyta > Magnoliopsida > Caryophyllales > Caryophyllaceae > Heliosperma > Heliosperma pusillum. Next base: position 11,164 of record JAIUZE010019872.1, read on the forward strand.
ATAACGGTTGGCTGACTAGAGTTTGACGTTATTGTCGTATGACGGCGGTGATCAACTGATCCCTTTCGGTCACACCTAAAGCATGAAATCCAAATAGTAACTAATTATGTGTATATGATACAGTTAATTAGTACATTACATATATTCGATATGTACGAGAGTTAATTATTAGAAATTGAGTTAAGAACTCAAATTCGATTAAACTTATTTTTCAATTATGCGATAATTGACTAATAAATTTATATCTTATTTTAATACGATTAAATAAGAGTTAACTTAGTAATTAATCGTTAAATTACTAAATTAGTTGAGGTTTTGAGATAGAGGTAATTAGTTAATTATATTTACAAGGAGTTGTAAAATAAATTAACTAAGCATTGTGGGACCCATTATATATTGATATAATGGTAAAATATTACTTAAAATGTTAAGTACATATTGTGACACCCTCAAATTTGCGGAAAGAAAAAAAATAATTTAAAAAAATAAAAGATGAGAATACGTTTCTAATAGGTTCACTTTAGTGAAAATCGGTATATTTTAAAACCGGAACCTACTATTAAATATATTCATCATAAGAAGGTGTCAGAAATAAAAAGGTTCATAACAAAAAAAAAAAAAATATTATACATAAAAAGTATCTGAAACGAGAGACATGTTTCCCGTATAAATACGAAATAAAAGAGTGTATAATAATATACAATCCTAAAGAACCGAATATAGGTCCAAGGTAAATACTTCGCTCGCTAGCTCGTCAATGTACCCAAAGTATGCATCACGAACCTGCCAACCGCATTAAATATAAACACGGAAGTCACAGTCAGTGGGGAGTAACTCCGAGTTCTCCCAGCCACGAAATGTCGAGTTTAATACAACATGAATAACATAAAAGCAATGTATATGGAAAATACAAAACCTTAACATATACGATATGCTTATCATGTTATGAAACAAATAACTAACATATAACCTCGCATATGAAAGCTATCATGTGAAACCGTTAACAATCTAAAACACGAGGTAGGGAAGCTGGTATGCTAGCTCAGAGGTTACCTTTAAAACATGGCCATGATACACTCAAACCCTAATCAACACGTAATCATGTGAATCAGTTAACAACCGGTAATCCAAACTCTATCAACCTTAGCGGGCTTGCATCTCACCTTCTAAGATTCATAGAATCATCAAACATGAAAGACCAATACGTCTAGAAACAGGCACAAGTTCTTAGCACAGTCAATAGAAGACTTCTGTAACTCGAGTCTATACCACGAGGTAGGATATACTTCTATATTTAGGCTCAGCGGTTACCCTAATAACATGGCCCAAATACAAAGCACACATCTAGGCTCAGCGGTTACCCTAATAACATGGCCCAGATCCAAAGCACATATCTTAGCTCAAAGGTTACCCTAATAACATGTCCAAGATACGACTCAACCCTAAACCTAGACTGCGCAGACCTAGAGAAATGCGAAGATCCATCGCATCCAAGACCCATGATACAATCACATGAGTACCCCTAAGAAGATCCATCAAAGGGTTGGCTAGTACTAAAGCTGGCTCCCTTTCCCAAAGTGGAAACCATGGCAGCCATGCCCCGACTTGAAGATCCATCAAGCCGGGAACACAAAAGCTATCAAGCGGCAAACTCCATATGCTCGTTAAAGATAGTATGGCCTATCAATGTCATGGTCCAAGATACTCATTTAGAATTAGAATGGTCAAGACTCCATATACTCATAATTCTCTATGGGTACTTAGTCAACACGACATATATCATACAATCAAACAGTCACGGGAAGAACTTCCTATCGTGTGACTAATT